>CM069916.1:60808585-60993585 GCA_036172215.1 Camellia granthamiana | reverse complement strand
AATTCACAAATAATAATAATGATAATAATACTTGAGCTTGTGGTTGCCTATTTTTATATAATGTAGTTGTTTAGTTAGTGGTTCTTATTAGTTTAATTGGTTAGTGGATTGTTTTTATTTTTTGTTTTAATTGTTTAGTTAGTGATTTAGTTTTATTTTTATTTAGTGATTTAATTGTTAGTTTAATTGTTTAGTGGTTTAGTTTTTATTTTTATTTTCTGTATTTTGATTTTATTTTATTTTCCTCTACTAACTTATTTATTTCTTTCTTTTATTTCATACTTTGGTTTGCTTGTTTTTCTTTAAGTTAGTTATTTATTTTATTTTTATTTTCTTTAAAAAAATTGAAATAAAAGTAATTCGGTGGTGTGATGACAATGAGGTTTTGAGTGATTTGTGCATGCATGCGCTATTTGATGAGTGTTGATATAATAGTTCCATGTTTTTGGTTGTGTTGGTTGTATTATTTTGTATAGATATGTCTACGTCATCTTGTCGAGCACCCAAACAGCCTCGCAATGCTAACATCGCTGGTAGGGATGTACCAACTGACACTTGGGCCAACAAACCAATTGCCTGTGACATACCCTTTGATGTGGACTTCTTCCGGCACCATCAACCCACTGCGTGGAGTGTCCAACAACTTGAAGACCGGGGCCTCCTAGGCATCTACACCAACACTGAACCAGCGTATCCTCACATTGTGCGAGTCTTTTATCAAAACATATACATCAATGACGTGGCCCCAGGAGCTCTTTTGTCCGTTGTTGATTAGGTGGAGTTAGGGGTCACGCCAGCTTCCATTGTCGAGGTTCTCCACTGTGCCATGGACATTATCAATGAAGAGCAATTCTTGGTGTTCACTCAGAAACTCATAATCCCGGCATTAGTTACCGAATTCTATGAGGGGCGACAGGATAATGACAACCGAACTAGCATCCGGCGGGATAACTTACCACGCCGCCTCCTCTTCCTTGATGTGGTTATAAAAAACAATGTCATCCCTCTAGGCCACAAGGAAAAGCGGCGATGGGACTTCCTCCGTGCCTTGCACCAATTTGACTTCGGATTTTGGGTCGACATCCCTATTTTAATCTTCAACCAGATGGCCCATATCCTTAATGAAGTCAAGTTGCGCAATACCCCAGGTGGTTCTACATAGGCCCTCCCTTTCGCCAACCTCATCACTGCACTCATAAAAGGCCAAGGGACACACCCACTCGAACCTAATGAGGTTCAGCTTCCACCACCAACGCTTTATGGTGAAACCCAATGGTGCCAAACCACTACTCACCTGCCGCTTCCACTACTCTTCCCCGATGCCCCGGCCAATCCTAATGATGTTCCAGTAGAACCCGCCATCATGCCAGCGCCAGCGCCATTCCGTATGACACGGGGCACAATATCAGGCTCTTTTGGATAATCAAGCCGCTATTCAGCAATCTATGGTTGATCTCAGGCAGACTATTAGGCATATCAGGATTACTCGCAGACGGCACTTGATGGGTATCAGCAGTCAATTTTATCTCTACAAACTACACATACCGGGAGTCGAACCAGCAGCAGTTTGATCAACTTTGCACTAGGGTTCATGATGAGGCATTTGAGACTCGAATATTGATGCATGCCGTATTTGAGCAGCATTTTCCCCCACCGCTGGATCCAAATCAGTGATATCTATTTTATTTTCTTTGTTTTATTTCTTTCTTTATCTTTGTTTTGTTTTATTTTATTTTTCTTTTCCTTTTATATTGTACAGTCCCAAAAAAAAAAAAAATGAACAAAATAAAGTGTGTGTGTGTGTGTGTGTGTGTTTGGTGTGTCCTTGCCTCGCTGGATGTGTGCCTACACCGTCTTGTAAGATCCTCTCTCTCTCATTTTACTATCTACTTTACAGTTACATGCATTCAAGACAATGTTGTATTCTAGTTGAGGGGTGAGGTTATTTATAAAAACAATTCATGTTTGTACTTGCCACACTTGATTGCACCACTTCACTTGATGTTCACTTTTTGCCAGTATGGCGGTGATTTAAGCATATGTTAATTGGGGAACATAGTAGACTTGTATGAAAAAGGGTTTATTGGGTAAATACTCGCATGTGATGTTTGCACTGGGAGAGTTGTTTGTGTTTGTGGTATTAGTACACTTGTCATGAGTATGCCTTGATTCACATAAACACACTTTCATAGTGGTGACCTCTCTATTCTAATCCATGGTGTACATCATAGATAATTGCTAGTGTTGCGGAAAAGAATAAATGAGTAGCCTTGATCCTCACAACCAAAAAAAAAAAAAAACAAAAAACTCGACTTGTTTGGATTCGTAGCCTCTTTAACTCGAGTTATTAAGCCTATAGGAGTGTCTCTACACCTAGTTCCCTAAAACTGTCTGGTTTGGGAGTCATTGGGCCCAATACTTGCTACATGGGTTAATTAAAAAACTTAAGGGACCTAGACATTGCATAGTTAAGAAAAAATAATAAAGACTTGTTCGGGTAAGTAGCCTTTTCAGCTCGAGTTATTAAGCCTGTAGGGGTGTCTTCACACCTAGTGCCCTAAAACCGTTTGATTTGGGAGTCATTGGTCCAATGCTTGTTACATGGGTTGTTTAAAAAGCTTAATGGATCAGAACATTGCACAGTCTTTCAAAAAAAAAAAAAAATGATGAGAATCTTGGTTGCAAAAGTTTAGTTTTTATGTATATGTTGAGTGTTATTGTGAGTTACATTGGGTTATTATAGTGGACAGTTAACTAGTTATGGGGAATACACTTTACACCAAGGGCACTAATGATGTATTTACTAGCATTCACAAGTACAGGGGACTTAACTTTTGTATTAACTGAATTGTGGTTTTTTTCTCAATAGATTCCTTCATGTTTGTCCACTGTGCCTTCAATGGCTCATCATGTCTTAATATCACATTGTAGTTGGCACATAAGTTAATTGATAGTTGGAGTAATGTGATTACTTATTGTTGTTGGGCAGATGTGAATATGTTGATGTTTATGGGTATCATTTCTGGAACCCTCACGAGACTATACTCGTCCCACTTGGGGTAACCTTGTGGTTTAAAGGCTTGTTGCATATGCTAAGTGCAATTGTGATCCCTACGAAAGTGGCTTAGAGTTATTTTACTTTTCTTATTTCTTTTGTTTTGCTTGTGGACTAGCAACATGTAAGTTGGGAGATGTGATGTAGCTCGCAAGGTACTACATTGAAGCCATTTAAGTTACATTTTTAGTCTTTAAATGTTGTTTATTTTGTGGAGATGATGTGTTTTGTGCACTTGTGCAAATTTGGTAGGCAACACGCAAATTCAAGCAAAAAGGGCACGAAAACAGATTCTTTGTGCAAGGAGTGAAAAAATCCCGGCCTGCCACCTCACTGCACGTGCAGCCAAGCCCCACCGCACGTGTGGCCCACCACAGCTCGAGCGGCCCACCTAGGGTTGCGTGCGTGAAAATTTAAGGCTCTTCTCCTGGGAATAAAAAGAAGAAAAAAAGGCTGAAAAGAGGTTCGAAAATATTTCAGGGAAAAGAGAGAAAGAGGCTAGGGTTTGAAACAAAAGAACTTGAAGCTTGAAGAATGTTTCCCATGGTGGCTTCTTCTTCCTCCACCTCTTCCCACTCCTCCATGAGTGGCTAGGCTACTATTTTTAGGGTTTTGATGAAACCCTAGCCATGTAAAGGGATTTTTTCTTAAGTTTTGATTGTGAAAACGGTTTTGAATAAATGTATGGATGTTTTAGAAGTTTATCATAATTTTTCTTTTCATATCTTCAAGTGTTTTACACTTTGTGATTGTTTAATATTTTCCGTACATTAGTTTTCTTTGTGTTCGTGTTCAAACTATGAAACGAGTCATGCTACGAGAGACGGGTCGTGTTACTACCATAGTTTAGAGCAAATGCCTCGTGTTACTTGAGATGACTCGTGCCTGTACGTTGAACACAACAATCCTCTTGATCAATGTTTCAAACTTATAGTTGTGAAATATTGGGCAGTTCAAACTGGAGTATAATTGATGGTCGATGTTAAGTCTTATTTATGTGGTTAGTGGGCGAATTCCTTGCCCTAGGATTTTCTCAAAAATCAATATCTCAAACCCTACGTTTAATTGTCAATTCAATTTCTCAATTTCATTTAATTCTCGTTTAGTCATAATATCCCTTAATCTTTTTATCAAAATTAATTTAGGAATTTAATAATTAAATTAGTTTAATTTCCCATTTTTCCCTGATCGATACTTGGACTAACCATTATTCTAAAGAATTTTTGTGTAGTTTGTGTAGTTTAGTGTTTATTTTTTGGTGTGTGAAACGGACCCATCAGCCGCCGTCCGTCAGGTCGGGTCCTAACTTTAATTTTTGGGTAAATTACAAATACACCCCCTGAGATTTGTTTAAAATACGAATTGCCTCTTATAGTTTGGAAAATTATAACTACCTCCCTGTCAGAATTTTTTATTTAACTGAATTAATTGAAAAGTAAAATTTCTAACTGTTCACATATACAATAATAAAATTATCTGAATTATTAATTGAAATAAAATTTTTAACATTATTAAAAACTATTAATTAACTTGATGATTTATTAATAAAAGGACATATTTGTTATGAAATTAGAAACCTTAGGGGGCATAATGTAATTTCTAGAACCACAGGGGGGTAATTTATAATTTAAGTAAACCTCGGGGGATGCGTTTATAATTTACCCTTAATTTTTTGCACAAAATTCGTTTGATTTTTTTCAAATTCTTGCAGGATCAAAATTTTGTGCCAAAATTTCAAATTCAAAATTTTGAATTTTTTAGGTCGCCTCATTTCCAAACCGGTACTGTTCCGATTGTACCTTTTCGACTGTGTCCGAACAGCCACCAAGGCCTACCCCGAACAGGTGCATGGTTGGCTGTAAATAGCCTACCATTCCAACATTTCAATCCATCGAATTTCCTTCAACATTTCTTCCTTCTTCTTCCTCTTTTCGTCCTCCTATTTTCTGCATCTATTCTGCATTTAATTTTAGAAAGAGAAATAGAGAGTTACAGCATAGTTTTGGTTCGCCAGACTTGAGTTTGTAGTGCTGCAAATCAAGTATTAGCCGTTGCATCTTGGGAAATAGATGTTGTTAAATCTCGAAGCACCGGAGCAAGGGCGAAATCTACTTTAATGAGATTATGTCCAACACAAGCCTCGACTTATCATTTCTGTAAGCAATTAATTCAGAATTTAATTTATTTAATTATTTTCTGAATTATTTAATTTTATTTTGGTGTTTATTTTATTTATACATTTAATTTCCACACACAATCACTGGGAAATAACACAGAGGATATGGGTAAGCTTGTGATTTATTGAGAGTATTAGAGTAGAAAGTGAGAGAAGAAAGAAAGAGAAAGAAGCTGGGTGTCTGTAAAGAGAGAAATGGAGTTGGGTGAGAAAGAAAGAGAGAGAGAGAGAGAGAGAGAGAGAGGGGATTTGGGTTTAACAAGTTTTTAAAAGGAAGTATACAATGGTTGAGTTGAATGTACAGCCTCTTAAATTGATTGTCTCACTCATTTATTAATTTTCTGCTGTGGAAAAAAATTATTGGATGTCCCTTAAGTTTTACTTGATGGATTAGCTGTATAAAACATAATCTCATCCAACAATGATATGAATAATAGTTTATTCTCTAATTTCACTTTCTTAATTTCATTCTTATGATGTGGAACCAAAGGGGCTAATGACAAGAGAGAACAAAGTATGAGACTGCTTTACATGAGAGTGAGCCACGTTATTAGAGGTAGAATTATGAGGGACAAGATTAGGAAAAGTAGAATCACTCTCGTCTTTGATTATGATTTATTGTGGTGTTAGTTATGATTTTGTTAGTTTTTTTTGGCTTTCGAAGGTTAGAAATGTAATTTGAGCGTGCTAGCAAGGATCAATAAGTCCTTACAGAGATACTAGGTGCCAACCAATTAACTAGACGATTGCTTTGAAATTCTTTTAGCCTCAATAAAGAGGACTTTTATTGGTTGCTTGTTTTAGAAGAAAATTCAAAAGACTGGTTATAAAATAAAAGAAAGAGGGGAAAACAGTTTTAGAAATCAAATTTCATTAAATAACCAAGAGTTTATAATTTGTACCTTCGCACTTTCACAGCTTCGAAAGGGATTACAACAAACAGACTATCTTAGAACTAATCCTACGAATTGGAAGTGCCAAACAGGAAAATAAATGACTGGAAAATAAAGGACTGGAAAATGTAAATGATAGGAAAATATGAAGTTAAATAAACTAGTTTCTGAATTTGGTTATGGGTCCTACAAATGTAGCCATTAATGGCTATTTATAGGAAAAAAACTTCCAGCAATAACTATCCAATAATCCCTAAAACTACCCACTCTTCCACCTTCATTCCCACAATGCCACATATCCCTCCATATCTTCCACTAAGTCATTTTGTCCATCATATTCTTCACATGTACTTTAACTTCTTCCACCTTGTCTTCCATGTTCCACCATGCAAGACCACTAACTTTGTAACTTCTCTTAACTCCTAATTGATCAAGAAAGTGCCACGTGTCCTGCAATAATAATAATAGTAATAACAATAATATTACTATTTATGGTGTCAACATTACCCCCTGTGGCTCTTTAAAATGATGTTTATTTGAATTTTTGAAAAGTCGAACCAAGCACAAAACTAATGAGTAATAAAGTGCTTTGAATACCACAACAACACCAACGAAGTGCTTCGAAGGGACACTACACTAAAGGCACCAATTTGATTTGGACACAATACATACCAATCATGTTTGGTATGAGTCATGAGTAGAAGCTTTGTACTTTCTTAAGTAGCAAGTTCAAAATTTCAACATGAGACACCAATTTGTAATCAATGGATGCATGCACTCACTGTGTATGGTGTCCAAAAATCATAGCTAATACTTCAATGGCATGGCAACACTACCATGTTCATTATAAAAAACCTCTTCAAAGCTCTTTTGAAATCCTTCAAAGCTTCTTTGCCAGCCTTCGAAGCTTACTAGAAGGTTCATTATAAAGGACATATTAAAGCCGCTTTGGAGCTACTTCGAAGCTAATTCAGATGCTTAGAAGCCACTCCGAAATGATTCGAAATTTACTGTCATGTAAAAGTAGCAAATGTCTCAATTGACAGTAGCCAATATCATGGCAAAATTATGAGACGTCTCAAATTCTTGAAGAGTTGTAATTCAAAGGATGAAAGCCATCCTCTAAAGGGATTACTAGAGGGCCAAAATCATCCTTCGAAGGTTGAAGGTGCCAACAAAGGACTAATTACGTCCTTGGAAATACTCGGCAAAGTTCCGAAAGTTGACAACCACTATTTTTTTTTTTCTTCGAAGTTGCTGTTGATCCAAGGAGTGATTTGCAGCTAAAAATTATGGCAAAAAAGGCTTTCAAAGCACATACGTTGACCAGCAATAGAGCAAAAAGGATAGTTGTTTACATATCCACTTCGAAGACAATCTAGAGTATAAAAACGTCATGTCTAATACATAGCAAAGACCAGCTTTTGGTCAAGAATGATGGTTTTCACATTGCATGGTAGAAAACAGCAAACATGTGAACTCATTGTGTTTTCTATAGAGCTTCTTCATCCTTGGCCAACTATAAATTTGTATTGGCCACTATTTCACATATAACCATAAAAATAGCCAGGACCATTATTATTGGTCATTTCCATGCTTCCCATTGTGAAAATGTAGAAAAAAAAACTCAACAAATATATTTTCTAGACTTCGATATTTTGTTAACCATTTCATCAAAATTAAATTTTGATGTGAACCACAAATCCAAAATGAATTTTGAACAACGAAGATAGTGGTATATGGTGGTTTTGGAAATTCAAATATTTTGAGATTTTCCACATCATCAAAAATTTTAAATCCACTAACCGTGGGTTGCTCATCACTTTTAACCAAACTTGGTTCAAAAACATGCTGCTTAACAAGCTTTTCATGACTTGGCTCTCCACAAATGGATGTATGAACCCCCCGAGCCATATATGGAACATCATTCTTAGCCATGTTTGACTAAAAAATATGCTATTTCATTATGTTAATTTGACTCTTTAGAAACGGGCTCTTGAACTCCTCGAGCCATTGATGAAGTTATTTTTTCACCAATTTCAGTTATAAAAAACTTGAAAATATTTTGTAAAACCCCACAAAATTCAGTCATTAAAGACTTGACAAGAAGGGTTAATAACTCATGTCTCCATCGACAAATTTCCATATCAAGTTGATGAATTACTCTAATTAATTGGTGTATTTTTTCTTTTACCAAATAATATGATAATGAAATAACAACTTGAAATTTTTCTTCATCAAGAAAATGAATTTCTTCTTGAAGATCCAAAATTTTTCTTTCACGCCAATATATTTCATATTGATAAATTTGAATGACAAAATCCAATTTGTTTGTCATTTCTTCTTTTACGCATTCTTCAAGGCGCTCATTTTCTTCTTGTTGTCTTTGTCTAGCCATTATAATGATAGTCCCACCAAGCGTACCAAAAATATATATTGGTTTTTTTTTTAATTTTCGAAAGTTAGAAATGTAATTTGAGCGTGCAAGGAAGGATCAATAAGTCCTTACAGAGACACTAGGTGCCAACTAATTAACCAGACGATTGCTTCAAAGTTCTTTTAGTCTCAATGAAGAGAACTTTTACTAGTGGCTTGTTTTAGGAGAAAATTTAGAAGACTGGTCATAAAATAAAAGAGAGTGGGAGAAACAGTTTCAGAAATCAAATTTCATTAAATAACCAAGAGTTTACAATTTGTACCTTCGCACTTTCACAGCTTCGAAAGGGATTACAGTAATAGACTACCTTAGAACTACTCCTAGGAATTGGAAGTGTAGAATAGGAAAATAAATGACTGAAAAATAAAGGACTGGAAAATGTAAATGGCAGGAAAATATGAAGTAAAATAAATTGGCTTCTGGATCTGGTTTTGGGTCCTGTAAATGTAGCCATCAATGGCTATTTATAGGAAAAAAACTTCCAGCAATAACTACCCAATAACATCTAAAACTACCCACTCTTCCACCTTCATTCCCACAATGCCACATATTCCTCCATGTCTTCCATTAAGTCACTTTGTCCATTATATTCTTCACATGTGCTTTAACTTCTTCCACCTTGTCTGCCATGTTCTACCATGCAACATCACTAACTTTATAACTTCTCTTAACTCCTAATTAATCAAAAAAGTGTCACATGTCCTGCAATAATAATAACAGTAATAATAATATTATTACTATTTATGGTGTCAACAAATTTGCATATGACTTAGTTATATATACTATAGTGTTAATTATGACACATTATGATATTATTTTGATTATGATTTAAAAGATCTTTAATTATACGTTATGTAATTTTTTGATTATGACTATTTTTTTAGTTATACCTCTAAAAAAGATTCAAGTATGACATTTGTGATAACTTATATATGGCGCACACTTTTTTAATAGTGTTTATCATAGCATAATCTCTTTAGACCTTTTTTTGTTTAACGGATTAAGTTTGATAAGATTATGAGTATAGTGTAATTAAATAAGGAGAATATTAGTATGATGGTATTAAATTAAACATATAAGATAAAACATATTTATTTATGTACTAATATGATTATATTAATTAATTAAAATTAAATTTATAAAATTACATAAAAATATTCTTTATATAAAAGTTAACTTTATTATTTTTATAATGAAAAGGCAGAATTGTCTGTTACATCAAATCTCACAGGAGTGAATTAACAATCTCACCTTCCGCACGAGAAAGTTAATCCTGTGAGGGGATTGTATTTGTCTTTCACATGAATGTATTTTTATCCACAAAACATAAATTATGTAAGACTTACAAAATTATTAATCCAATCCCCTTATTTATGGTACAAAAATATTAGAGATCCTAAAAATTCAACCAAAAATTTTACCAAATGTCTTACATGGGTGTAGAACCCACACAATGTGGCCTTCATGTTTTAATAGAGCTGTCAGTAAATTGATTGACGACCGACGTGGTCTGGTGTACCAATCAACTTGTTTGGTTTTGATTTTTAAAAAATAATTTTCAAAAAATTTTACATTTACTTTCTGTATTTTAATATTTTTAATGAATTTGTTTAATATTTGAAATTAAAAAGTATAATATTTGTGAAACAAATCTTTAAAAAATTCATTAAATACCAAAAAATACAGCAACAACAAAAAATACGAAAATTCAATACATTTTTCGTATTTTGTGTATTTATTACTTTTTTAAAAATATTTTACTATTTAGATATATCAAAATAAGGTGCATCTTAAAAAATAAAAAAATAAAAAATTGCTTAAAATTTTAAAAATATTCACTAAAAACAAAAAACTCAATTTTCAAAAAGCTGAAACCAAACACATTGAATACTTTAAAAAAAAAAAAATTAGATTTTAGTAGTAGTAACAAAAAAAAAACAGCTTTTTGATTTTAGGAAATTGAGTTTACATTTTAAAAAATTAATCTTTTATTTTTTATATTTTTAGTAAAAAAATTTAATAGTTTATGTAAATTTTTTATTTTTTACATACATATAATTTAAAGATACTTAAAAAAAATATAATATTTGTGCGAAATTTTTTTTTAAAAAATTCATCAAATACAAAAAAATATAAATAAAAAATAAACATAAGTTTAATATATTTTTATATTTGTTGAATTCAATGAATTTTTTAAATATTTTTATACATTTTTTTTTATATTTTAAGTATATTAAGATTAAGTGAATCTAAAAATTAAAAAATACAAATTGAAAATTCAAAAAACTATTTTTGAAAACTAAAGACTAAACATGAATATTTTTATGAGGGTGTTATTCTTTTGTGTGTACGATACAAATTCATTTTTGTACTGGGTGTAACTCTTCTATATTAGAGTTACAATAAGAGAGAGAGAGAGAGAGAGAGAGAGAGAGAGAGAGAGAGAGAGAGAGAGAGAATTGTTTGCAATGTAATTATTTTGTACATGTCTCATTTATTTATAATTTCTCATAAGTTTTCATTGACAATTCACGTTGTCTGGCCTACCAAATTAAAAATCTTAAAATTCTTAAAAGTTTTATCAAAATTTTTATCAAATGTTTCACATGGGTGTGAGTGTGAGACTCATATATAACCCACATGATATGAGTCCCACAACAGCCAGGTAAGACATTTGAAAAAAATTTTAATAAAACTTTTGAAATCTCTAACATTACTCCTACCAAATTTATAATTTCTCCTGAACTTTCACTGACCACCCACGTGGTCTAGCCTACCAAAGGCTTTCCTTTTTCCTAGGAGTGTAAAAATGGCCCGCGACCAGTGAGCTGCCTAAAGTCCGCCCGCGATCCGATGTGGGCCTAGCCTGTTTGGGCCCGAGCCCAGCCTGAGCCCCTAGGCCAGGGCTTGGGCCATCATTTTGAAGTCCGGCCAAGCCCGTGGGCCCGACCCACATAGCCCGGCCCATCGGCCCACTTAAGGCCCACTCAAGGCTTGGCCGTCTGAAGCCCTGTTTCTTTTTTAGTGGAAAATAACAAAATTTTGGTAGAAACAATTTTAAAAAATTAAAAAAAATAGTCAGGCCCGCCCAAAGCCCGAATACCCCTAGGCCTGGGCCTAATTCTTTGGCCCGTGGACCGGCCTAGCTTGAATTTTGACGGGAGCCCTCGAGACTTGACATGGATCAGGTCGGGCCAGATTTACACCCTTACTTTTTCCTTGATTCATGTGATCTTGTTCTCATACTTTCATTTGAGAAATTAACTAGGTTATTTTAATTTTTAATTATTTTAATAGGTTAAAATAATTTTGTTTAAGGAGAAAGGGTTAAATTTTTGGATAAATTACAAATACACCCCCTGAGGTTTCCTTAAAATACGAATTGCCCCATGTGGTTTGGAAAATTACAAGTACCTCCCTGTTAGAGTTTTTTATTTAACAGAATTAATTGAAAAAGTGAAATTTCTAACTGTTCACCTATACAGTAATAAAATTATTTGAATTATTAATTGAAATAAAATTTTTACATTATTAAAAACTATTAATTAACTTGATGATTTATTAATAAAATGACATATTTGTTATGAAATTAGAAATCTTATGGGGCATAATGTAATTTCTAGAACGACAGAGGGTAATTTGTAATTTAAGTAAACCTCAAGGGGTGGGTTTGTAATTTACCCTAAATTTTTTTACAAAAATGTTAGGCATACGTTCATCTACGGTATCTACCAATGGAATTCTCCACCGTCCAACCCAAGCCTTTGAAATGATAATTGCAAGCCAAAATTTAGTATTACAAAAAATTATAAAGATAGAGATAGGCTAACAAACATTCTCGCAACTAAGTAGGCTGCAAACAATACAAATTGGGAAGTAAAACTATGGGGGCAAACATGGTGGTGTGTATTGTTATTACTTACATTAATTACACAGGTGGAGGTGGCAAGTCTAGCAGTAACCAAAAACCAACACACTCATCTGAATCCAAATCGTCTTGGATTGCTAGGAAATCCAAGCCTCCACAAGCCTTCTTTACCGCTTCCCAAGCTTCAGCTTCGTTTGTTGTCACAGGTGTTTTCTTGTAGGTAGCGTAAACATACCGTGTAGAAATTCCAACAGATAAAATCAAGCAGGCTCGAGTCAAGTCTGCCTCAATTGAACAAACTTCTAATCCATTCATCCAAGCTGTAACAGTGCAATATATATATTTAATCTTGGATTCATAATAGAAATAAGAGATGTGCAAAATTGGATGATGAACCAAAAAAAAAAAAAAAAAAGTTGGATGTTTGTCGTTCCAATTTGGCAGTCAGCTTAGCTGCCCCCACCCTCAAACAATAAAATAAAATCATAACAACACACAAACTGAATGGAATTCAAAAAGAGACAAAAAGAAAATGGTGTGTTATTCATAGTTAACTCCTGAAGTAGTTATAATCAATTAGTACGAGGGATTTGATGTTCTTTCTAAATCCCCAAAAAGGGATATTATTTAACTGAGAATTGGTTTACAAACGTTAGGAGTGATGTGCTGTAAAAGTTCCAACACTCAGTTTAATAGTTTGTCAAGTTGTCATTATATGTTTGAACCATAGTTAACTGTGGTCAAGTTATGTCAACTCTTGTAGATCTCTATGACTAATATTTTGTACACTAGCAAGGCATCAAGTGCTGGTCTGTTTTTGTATAAATAGCTGGTGTACTTTCTGGAACATTGTAGAGAGAAAAATCAGATTTCTTTTCCCTTGTTTTGCTGTAGAAAAATTATGATATGTTTTTGTAATTGAAAATATGATATATTCTTGTTGTTTTGTTCATTTTCTAAGCTAAAACAACAATGCAAAGAAGCCCAAACAAAGGGCCAACATTTGGTATCAAAGCCTCTGGTTCGTAGGAGGCAAAATAGTTGCAAAAAGGTGAAGAACAAGCTGTCTTTTGTTAGATCCAGTGTACATGCATGCATGCAAAGATGGCGTAGGAAGACTTCCACCTCAAGTGAAGGAGGTCTGAGCTAGGCATCTCTCCCTTCTCTTCACGTTCTTGCCATTGTCGGCTCTCACCATTAACCATTAAAGAAGGTAGAAATTTTGGCGGGTTTGTCTCCCTCTCTCTCTCTCTCTCTCTCTCTCTCTCTCTTTGTGTATAAATAGAGACCGGAGAGAGTGGGTGAATCGTATCAAAAATTTGAGAGAGAGAGAGCTGTGAGTTGAGTGAGATTCTTTCTCCTCCTCTGTTTTGTATTTCCTCTGTTTTAGTGAAACTCTCGTTTTAGTTTCGTAGACATAGGCATTAGGCCAAACTACGTAAATATTTGTGTCTCGTTTGTGTGTGTGTGATTGCTTGTTGTGTATTTTCTAGGTGTCCATAATCCTAACATCTTTGACGAATATATTCTGCATGGCCAATACAAGTAACTCAAGTTCAAGTGCCCAACAACCAACAATTCCAATCTTTAATGGTGAGAAATATATTTTTGTCTATGTATCTATGGGAAATAGATATACATCCACAATGGGTATGAAGAGCCAGAATCAATGTTGAACTTTACCCAGGCTCAAGAGAACCAACTGCAGGAGAAGCAACAAAAGTATGCAGCACCTCTCTCAAAAATCTAGCAGGGTGTATCAAACTCAATCTTTCCAAAAATCTAGAGAGAAACCAAATCCAAAGAACCTAGGGACATTTTGAAAGAGATGTGAAGGTAAGAGCTATAAAACTTCAAAATCTTAGACGAGGGTTAGAAATTTTGAAAATGAAGGAGAATGAAACTATGCATTAATTTGTTCTAGAATCATGGAGCTAGTTAATTAAATGAAAGTTTATGGTGATGACATTGGTTGTATATTCTTCTTAATTAATGTATTCTTCTTTCTGTGATGGGAATGCATGTTGTACAACTGTTATTATTGTGTGTGTATATAAATCATGAGATGACTCGTGCTAAAAGAAGATGAGTTGTGCCGTAAACTCTAGTTTAGTGTGGACTATAGAGACCCTAACTTTTGTAATTCTTATGTAAACCCTAATTTCAAGTTTATTCCAGTAAATACCCCGACTTTATTGAATCATTGCGCGATAAACCTTGGAACCAAGAAATGGTATGGAATAGTCTGACGAAACCCTATTCGACTCTAGGAACCTAAACAATACATTTAAACCCTAGAACATGAATAGTAAAACCCAAGAAAATAGTTTAATCAAATAAAAATCATAGTTCCAATTTTTGCCCAGTTTCTTGCCTTTCTTTGTGAATCCGTGCAACGGAACCCAAATTATTTTTCCTAGCTATATTATATTATTTATATATCAATAATAAGGGTTTGTTTGGAAACGTTTACGTTTTCAGTTTATATTTACAAAATTTTTATAAATTGGTTTTTGTTTATTTTTAGAAAGACATAAACTATAAACGCGTTTGGTAATTGACAAAATGTTTAAAAAATTTTAAAAATACAAAAAAGAGTGAGAAATGGCAAGTGGTAGCAAGTGGCGGCGGAAGATGGTGGTGGAAAGTGGTGACGGTGGGTGGTGGGTAGCGGGTGGTGGTGGTGGGTGGGTGGGTGGCGGGTAGCGGGTGGTGACGGTAGCGAGTGGGTGGTGGGTGGTGGTGGCAGGTGGGTGGCGGATGGCGGGTGGTGGTGGTGGGTGGGTAGGTGACGGTGGCGAGTGGTAGGTGGTAGCGAGTGGGTGGTGGTGGTGGTGGGTGGTGGTGGCAGGTGAGTGGCGGATAGCGGGTAGTGGTGGGTGGCTGATGGCGGGTAGTGGTGGGTGGGGGCGGGTGGGTGGTGGTAGCGAGTAGGTGGCGGGTGGTAATGATGGGTGGGTGGGTGACGGTGGCGGGTGGTAGCGGCAGATGGCGGGTGGTGGCGGGTAGTGGTGGTGGTGGTGGTGGGTGGGTGGGTGACGGTAGCGGGTGGCGGGTGGTAGCGAGTAGGTGGTGGTTGTGATGGTGGTGGGTGGTGGTGGTGGTGGTGGCGGGTGGGTGGCAGGTGGCTGGAGGCTGGTGGTGGCGGGTGGCTGGTGGTGGCGGGTAGTGGATAATGGTGGTAGGTGGGTGGTGAGTGGTAGTGGTGGCGGGCGGTGGATGGTAGTGGTGGGTGGCGGGTGGTGGCGGGTGGATGGTAGGTGGGTGGTGGTTGGTGGTGGGCGGGGCAAGTGGGTGGCAAGTGGGTGGTGGTGGCGGGTGGTGGCAGGTGGGTGGTAGGTAGTGGTGGCGAAAGACGGTGGTGGAAAATGGTGGCGGGTGGTGGCTAGTGTTGGGTGGTAAAAAAAAAAAAAAAAACTGAAAACTCAAAACGGAAACACATTTTTTGAGTTTACATTTATTGGCCAAATTTATAAACTGAGACTACTGATTTATAAATCAAAAATTTACTAAATAAGTTTTTATTTGAGTTTTTTAAATTTTTGTAAATATAAACAGAAAACTGAAAACGTAAGTGTTACCAAACGGCACCTAAGTGTTTTTACTTCATAATTTCAGATTTGGCCCTTGCATTTTAAATCTACTACAATTTGACCCCAAACCTTAATATACTAAGAGTAAACTACTAATAGGCCCTAATAGTTAGACTTAATTCCTATCAAATCCTATTGAAAATAAGTCATAATAAAATCGTCGCTAAAAAAAATAAATTTGTAATGATTTTTTGCATGTCTCTAAAAATTGACAATTAGCGACTTTTTTTGTCATGATTTTTATAAATTGTTGTTAAAACTTACAATTAGTAAAAAAAATTTGTAACAAATTTTTCAAACTATCGCTGAAAGTTGAAAATTATTGACTTTTTGTGATGATTTTTTTAAATTGTCTCTAAAACTCAAAATTAATGACATTTTTTAAGACAATTTTCAAACTATCATTGAAAATTAACAATTAGTGACTTTTTTTTAATAGTGTTTGATGAAAAATGTCATTAATTATCATCGAACCTATTGGACAATAAATCCACCTATTAGGACTTACACGTAAGTCCCCATATATTAAAATATATCGTACTTATATTATTATATATTCATATTTTATACAAAACATCTTCTTTATATGTGTGTGTGTGTGTGTATGTACCTAAGGAGAGGGGCGGTCGGCTAGGGCATGGTAGAAGGCTAGATGAATGACTAATTTCACGTAATAAGAATAATAAAAAGGGGAGGGGGGAAGAAAATGGAAGTCAATGTAGTACCCCTAATTCAACAAATCTGTTTTTCCTTTGTCTCTAAGTCTTCTCCTAATCAAACATGCTTCCTAATTAATCAAGCTTCAATCCTAATTCACCTTTCATTTCATTCCATTCCGACTACATCACCGAGGTTTCCATTCCATTCTAACCAAGGACTTTTTAGTCTTTTCACAACCAAGCTTCCTTCTATAAATAAAATACTCTCCCCTCTCATTTGGACACTCTTGGCCAGCCATAAGGAGAGAAAGAGTGAGTTTGATTTTGAGAGTTAAAAACAAAAATAAATAAATAAATAAATAAATAAAGGAGGCTAGCACATGTAAGTTACACTCACTCTCTACCTTTCTCCAACCCCTTCTTTCCTTCTTGCCCTATCTTCAAATATGTCTTTTTAAGTAGGTAATATGATGATATGCATGGCAATGGATTGGGTGTTTGAGGGTTTGCATGAAAAAGAGGTTTTTGTTTTGCTTCTTCTTCTCTTAAACACACTATTGGAGCTTTCTACTAATTTTGAAAAATACCAAACCTTCATGAACTCAAGACCTATTTTTATGGGGTAATATTTGATGAGTGTAGAGAATGTATGAGCTTGGGTAGAACCTAACTAAGTGTTTTGGTAGCCTAAAAGCTTATTTCAATGAACTGAAAGTCGGCCCCTGATTAATATTTTCCAACAACGAGAGGAAAAATGGAGGATAGAGGGTGGAGGCTGGTTCTGCACAAGCATTATGGTCAACGAGGCAGAGTTTCCACCCCAGATAATGAGACACATACGATCTTTGTGGATAACCTACCAAAATCCATGGATCCCAAAAGGCTGTATAAAGTATTCACCAACTATGGGATTGTAAAGGATGTGTTCATTCCCAACAAAAGAAGAAAGTTGACTAGATCAAGGTTTGGCTTTGTACGATATGCTTGTCCAATGGCAGTGAATATGGCGATCCAAAAAGCTCATGGAATCTGGTGTGACAACAGAGCTTTGAAAGTAAAAAGAGCAGATTTTGTTCAAGGAAATGAGGAAAATCAGAGACCACTAATCGCATCTATTGGAAGAAAGGCTATTATCCGAACCAACAAAGCCTCAAATATGATACAAAGGGGAAAATCTTATGCCCAAGCATTGAGTGGACAAGGGCTAGTATCAACTGCGAACATAAATATACATGCTTATGAGGAAGGTAATGGCTGGCTTTATGACAGTGTGATTGTTCGATTGAAACCTCAACACTTTGTGGAGGAGTTTAAAGAGGAACTGAAGAACAGAGGAATGAGAGATGTCCAGGTTAGAGATGCTGGTGGCAAAGACATTGTGTTAACCTTTGAGTCAGTGGGAACCATGAAAGAGAACCTCAAAATAATAGAGGGGTGGATCCAGATATGGAGTGAATCAGTCAAGGAATGGCAACAGGGGATGACCATCAACCAGGAAAGACTTATTTGGCTTACTTGTTATAGAGTACCATTGAATCTTTGGAGCAGCAAAACATTTAGCAGTATTGAAAGGTTGTGGGGGGAAGTCATAGGCATTGATGAGGACACAACCAGAATGAATTCTTTTCACAGTGGAAAGGTGAGGATTGCTACAAAATGTATGGAGTCCATAAATACAACAATCACCTTGAGTTGCAAGGGGATAACCTACCAAGTCAAAGTCTGTGAAAACCAAGTGGTGATTTCAGAGGTGATATACAAGCAATGCAAATGTTATAGTGAGCAACAAAAAGGAGAAAATTCAACTTCCCATGGTGATGAACAAGAACAGGGACCTATTGTGGAAAGCAAGAAGGGTGAAGATGAAGCTGATGTAGAGGGCTAGGTTGGAGGTGAGCTAGACATAGGAGGTGCTGAGGAGGTAGGGGGTCGGGGGCAAGACATAATGAACATACAGCCATTGATAGACAAGATATAGGGCTAAGCATGTCTAGGGTTGAGGAGACTATCATGACCATAGGCTAGACAGATTGTATGCAGAAGGAAGCTAGAGGTAGAGAGGGAGCATGCGGGACTCAGCCAGTCAAATCATTGCTAAACCCTATACAGATTCAAACTGAAGGTAACCAGATAGTTGAAGATGGAGTTGTTACTCCAGGTTTTACGATGAGTCTTAGTGGGCCTGAGAAAAATGGACCTGGGCTAAATAATGAGGTGTTATTAAGTAAGGCCCATTTCATAGAGTGTGGGAAAATTTTGGGCCATAGATCATTTGTGGTAAGTGACCCAGAGGTTCAGCCAACATAGGAGGGTGAAGATCATACTAGTAGGGGAAAGGCAGCCCAAGACAGAGTTGGAAAGGTGTCTCACTGTGTGGTAAACTGTAAGAATACAGTGGTAGCTCAAAAAAAGGGAATTTAACACAAAAGATAAAGCAAAAGGGATTGCGAAATATCAGAGGAAAAGAAAAGGAAATTTACAAATTGGGGTTGGATCAGTCATAAACTTCAAGAAAGGGGCTATATTTAGGTTGGCTACTTAATGAGGCAGAAGCATCTTTACAAATTGGGAAGATACTTAGGATGAACTATAAAGGTAATGAGAAGGAAGTGTTCAGCAGATTGATGGAGCTGGAAGCAAAAGATAAGGAGGTGTTAGGTCAAAGGGATAGTAAGGCAGATTAATTGTATTTGCCCTGGTGTCTTGGAGTGTAAATCTGTTTTAATGAAGATCTTATCCTGGAATATTAGAGGGCTAGGCAAGCCTATTAAAGAAGAAAAATCAAAAAACTTCTATCTGAGAGGAAGGTGGATATGGCACTACTTCAAGAAACAAAGAGATCAGCTATCACTGAGGATTTTGTCAGATCTTGTTGGCCTGGAGATCAGATGGCATATATGGTTGTGGACTCAAAGGGTGTAGCTAGTGGATTACTCTGCATCTAGAATCCACAAGTGTTTCAACAACTGGACTGCTGCAGTAACAGAAATTTTATCATTCTATCAGGTACTCTCTATACAAGTCTAGCCTGTGTTATTGTAAATGTATACGGTCTAACTGATAATGCCAGTGGGAAAGGGGTATGGGAAACTTTGAAGAATTTAAAGAAAAGTTTTGTAAACCCTTGGTGTTTGGGGGGGTGATTTCAATGAGGTAAGGAAATTATCTGAGAGGATGGGTTGCTCTCAAAGGAGTCGGGGTATGAAAGACTTTAATGAGCTAATTAATAATCTAGAAGTGTGTGACATACCAATGTTGGGAAGAAAGTTCGCTTGGTGTAACTCTCAGGAAGGTGTCAAATGTAGTAGGCTAGACAGGTTCTTACTCAGTCCAGATTGGTTGCAGAAATTCAACTTTAAACTGTGGGGCTTACCAAGAAGGCTCTCAGATCATTGTCCTATTTTACTGATGGAAGATGAGAGGAATTGGGGACCAAAGCCATTTAGGTTTCTCAATGCCTGGAACCTCCATCCGAATTTTAAAACTTTTGTGCAGAAAATGTGGGCTGAATCTTATATAGATGGTTGGGTTGGATTCAAATGTTTAAGGAAACTGAGATCACTTAAAGTTGCATTGAAAAGATGGAACCTTTAAGTTTTTGGTAAGGTGGACTTTAAACTTAAGCAACTGGAGAAGAAACTACATGACTTGGATTTGGCAGCTAAACAAAGGTTACTCACTGATACAGAGATAAGTAGGCGAAGGGAAGCCAAAGAAGAAGCATGGAAATTGAGTAAAATGGTGGAATGGCTATGGTTGCAAAAGTCTAGAGTTAATTGGGTATTAAAAGGGGACAAAAATACAAAATTCTTCCATGTTATGGCTTCCTTGAGAAGGAATAGGAATGCATTGTGCTCAATTGAGGTCAATGGGGTTTTGAAGGAAGATTCAGATGAAATAAGAATTGAAGTTCTGAATCACTTCCAGAGGCAGTTTGCAGAAACATGGTTCAACAAGCCAAGCTTATCTGGTCCTTTTAAATCAATTGGGGGTGAAGAGGTGCGAGTTTCTATGGAAGCTGAGTTCACAGAATCAGAAGTAGTGGCAGCAATTAAAAACTGTGATGGTAACAAGGCTCCAGGGCCTGATGGCTTTAATCTTATGATGATCCAGAAGTGTTGACAGATAATCAAAGGGGATGTGATGCAGTTCATGAGAGAGTTCTATACCAATTCAAAGTTTATGCTTGGTATTAATAGCTCATTTGTAGCTTTGATTCCAAAGAATGACAATCCTTCTAGTCTCAGTGATTTCAGGCCTATTAGTCTCATTGGTTCATTGTACAAAGTGCTTTCTAAAGTTTTATCTAGTAGGATTAAAGTAGTATTACCCAAGATCATTAGTGACTCTGAATCAACTTTCATAGGGGGTAGAAGCATTTTAGATGGTATCCTGGTTGCTAATGAAATAGTTGACGGTCGGAAGAAGAAACAGAAGCAAGGCCTTGTCTTAAAACTTGATTTTGAGAAAGCATACGATTCAATTAATTGGGAGTTCCTCTTCTCCATGTTATCAAACTTTGGATTTGGCTCAAATGGGTTAACTGGATGAAGGAGTGTGTTTTAACAGCCAAAGTTTCTATCTTGGTGAATAGATCACTTACAGCTGAGTTTAGTCCCCAAAGAGGTGTAAGACAAAGTGACCCATTATCCCCTTTTCTCTTTAATATAGTTGCTGAGGGTCTCAACATACTGTTAAACAGAGCTATCCAGTCTGGTTTGATTAAGGGTGCAATAGTTGGTTCAAGTGACCTTATTATTACTCACTTACAATTTGTTGATGACACAATTCTATTTTGTGAGACAAAAAAGGAGGAGGTGCTTAATATCAAAAGAATATTGAGGTATTTTGAAATATTGTCTGGGTTAAAGCTCAACTACCATAAGAGTGTGGTGTGTGGAGTTGGAATAAATGAAGAGATCACTAAAGACTTTGTTGCCATCTTGAATTGTTTGCATCATATGCTACCATTGAAATATTTGGGGATGCCACTGGGTGCTAATCCAAGGAGAAGAAAGACTTGGCAACCTGTCCTTGAAAATTTCAAATTGAAGTTAGCATCTTGGAAGAGAAGGCTTTTATCTTTTGCTGGTAGGTTGACAAATATCAAGTCTGTGCTTTCATCATTACCAGTTTTGTACTTATCTCTGTTCAAAATGCCTGAAGGGATAGCCAAGGAGATTGATAAAATACAGTCTAGATTTCTTTTTGGGGGGGGGGGGAGAGGGGGGAGAGGGAGGGGTGATGAACTTAGAAGGAAAATTTATTTGGTAAAATGGGGGGAAATCGCTCAAAGCAAAAGCAATAGGGGTCTAGGAATTAGAAAGGTGAGAACCATGAATGGCTGCCTTCTTTTGAAATGGTGGTAAAGATTTGGGTGTGAAACTAGCTCTCTTTGGAAACAAATGATCTGCAGCAAGTACACAAAGACTTGAGGGGGTTGGTGGCTAGACCATGATGCAAGTTCTAGGCTGTCTATGGTGTGAAAGGATATATTGGGGGTCGCTGACAAGTGCCCTAAGATGCTGGAGTTCATTAAGGTCAACTCAAAGATCATTGTTAGGGATGGGAGGTCCACAAAATTCTGGCTTGACCTTTGGGTTGGCAATGAGTGCTTAAAAAATACTTTTCCTAGATTATTCTCTGTGTCCCTTAATAAAGGTGAATCAGTGGCAGTGGTAAATAGCAGGAGTAATGGAAATGAGGAGTGGCAGTTGGCCTTCAAAAGAGCCTTGTTTTAGTGGGAACTTGATGAGTTGAGGAGGTTGAAGGAGTTGTTACAAACTGCTCCAGCTCTCAGGAATGGAGTGCCAGATAGCTTGAATTGGGCTGCAGAAAAATCAGGTGTGTTTTATGTTGCCTCTACCTACAAGTGGATGGACTTGCCTTCTTCTATGCCTACAAACTTAGGGGATTTCATCTGGAAGAATGTGGCCCCACCAAAAGTGCAATTTTTTGGGTGGTTAGTATGGAAAGAGAGGATCAAGACAGCTTATTATTTGCAAAGAATTGGAGTTGTTAGTGATGATTCAAATGTTAACTGTATCTTATGTAGGAATGAAGTGGAAACTGTCACTCATGTGCTGTTGTGCTGCCATTTTAGTTGGAGAGTTTAGTCCAATGTTATCAAGTGGTGGGGAGTATCTTGGGTGCAGCCGGGGTCAGGGCTTGGCCTTATGCAATGGTGGACTGATTTTAGATGCAAAAAAAAAGGGTGAAGGTGCTTTAGAAGATCGTTCCATTGGCGGTGCTATGGTCTTTATGGAAGCAGAGGAATGAAAATATTTTTAATGGCACATAGGTGGATTTAGAAAAGTTATGTGAACTTATTAAAATACGGATTGCATTGTGGTTCAGAGCTTCTAGGCCTTCTTTTTGCTACTCAGTTAATGAGATTGTGTTCAATTTGCAAAATGTGAAATTCTGCATTATGCACTGATGGGGTTAACCTGAGAGTTTTGTTTGCTACTGATGGGAGGGTGTATACTGGTATTTTTTGGTTTCCACTGATGGGAGCGTGTATGTTGTGTTGGGTTCCTCAACCATACTTCTGGTTATTTTGTATTCTTGATGTAGTCTTACTCTGCCTTCTTGCTGCTCCTGAGTTATGCAGATTGCTATTATGCAGAGGAATGCTCGCTGGTTTTCTTTGGTTTTCTTTGTTGGTCTCTCACCAACTAGGAGGTTGAAGCTTAATTTAGCTCTAAGCGCCTCTTTATTGATGTAATTTATCATACTTTATATGTGTTTTCATCAATAAAGTCTTTTCTTTGCTGATAAAAAAAAAGCTTCTTCCAAAATTCTGACCCTGCGTTCCAGAAAAACAGCCAACTTTTTTCATTTTTATAAAATGGGTAAATTACAAATACATTCTCTCTGAGATTAGCTTAAAATACGAATTGCTCTTGTGGTTTGAAAAATTACAAATACCTTCTTGTCAGAAATTTTTATTTAACAAAATTAATTGAAAAAGTAAAATTTTTAACTGTTCACTTATGCCATAATAAAATTATTTGAATTATTAATTGAAAGAAAATTTTAATATTATTAAAAATTGTTGATTAACTTGATGATTTATTAATAAAAAAAACATATTTGTTATAAAATTAGAAATCTTAGGATATAATGTAATTTTTAAAACTACAGTGGTAATTTATAATTTAAATAAATCTTTTTGTAATTTACCCTTATAAAATTCCAAAAAAATCCCCTCATGTTGGTTCTTAAGTCAAATGTTGGATTTTTTTTGAGTCCTCTTTGTAACAAGATTTGTTTGAGAACAAAAGATTGAGTGGCTTGAGAGAAAATCCATTTGCCCCAAAGTGTGATTAATCTGGACAGAGTTTAATAAAATGCAAAAGTATTGAGTTCTTGTTATGCTATCCTAATTCCACAAATTAGAGATGGAAGTAGACTTCTTGTTTGATATGCCTCTACAATTTCAGCCTCTAGGGTGACCTGGAAGTATGTTTTTCGATTTATTCTTTTCGCCTTTGATAGCCTGAAATGCTGGAAGTTTACAACCTTATGTGTTGTTTTGTTCTTAAGTGTTTCCAGTAGCTCTGCTTAATGTTGTTTCTTGCTTTACCATGTCTTTTATACATCATTATGTGTTATATTTTCTCACATATACTTGGCCCTTGTTCATTTTGTGCTATTGAATGTAGCTAACCTGTATCTTAAAATACCTAATAAACAGGAAACGTAAGGGGGTGGTAACAGATGACTTTCACAGTAGTGATTCGGATTGCTTTATGAAATGGTTATGTATGGAATATAGATTGTGATGAATTATGTTATCAGAATGAGTTAAGTCTTGTGCAAATGGTTGTTTTGTAACTCTAGAATAGCTCAGTTGTATTCAAACTCTATGCGGCATCTTGTTTTTCAGAGGGATAAGGTTGGGTCTAGTTGGGGACATTCCAAGTGTTGGCCTGTGTTTTTTTAACCTTCTCTTATGATGTCTTCAGTTGGCGCTACACGGTAGATATGTTGGAAATGGTTGGAAATATTCTGGGTAAACCAGAATTTTTTCCTAACTTTGGTCTAATTTTTAGGTGGGGCCTGAGCTTCGATTTTCGCGGATCTATGTGGTAACGCGTTCTATGCCGCATTGTGATTCACGTGGTATATTTGGTTGCTCAAAACCATTATCGAGTGAATGGGAAATTGAAGCCAAAGTGTGCTCCATGGAAATGGAGTTTTGGTGGAAATTCCTTAAGGATTGTGTAAATGGCTTGTCCGACATTGATTTAGTGGGAAGTTTTGAATGGGTTTATATAGCTTGGAATTATAACTTGGGGAGGGCCCCAAGGGGCACCCCAAGTTTGTAAAAAGGAGGTTATGGGCAAAATGGGCTAGACCTATTGGACCCAAAAATCAACACGCGCGCACACGCCGTCCGATCCGGTCGGGCGGGCTGGGCTTGGGTGCGGGTGCGTGGTGTGTGGTTGGGTTGCACTTGTCCGGCCCAATACTAATCTTTTGGGCAAAAAACATTTGACTTTAATTTTATTTTTGGTAAATAAAATCTGTTTGAATTCAAATTATTATGCACCTCTTCAAATTTTGTACAGATTAAATTCAAATCTGTCCAATTTTTCTATATAGATTGTCCCAAACAAGTTTGATTCTGAGCAATAGATTTGGTTACTGTGCAAATTCAAAACCGAACAGTTTTGAACCTGTCCAAACAGTGCCTATCTGTTTAATTTAAATTGAACATGTTTGCACCTATTTAATTCAAAACTAACAGCCACAATTTTGCCTATAAATAGACTAGCCCCTCATTTGGATTTATTCACTAATTTTCGTCTATAAAATTCTGCATTCATACTCTTCATTTTGTTGCATTATTTTCTTGTGAGAGAGAGTATAAAACACTTAGTGTGTTCGTTGTACAAATATATTGTAGTGATGCATATATTTGTTGTTGATCATTTCATCCTGTGAGATAGACGTCCATATTCTGAAAGAACCGTTGAGAGGGTGAATCTGTCTTAAGGACACAGTGCCAAACACTGGACTTTATCAGAATAATATTCAAGATATTAATCAAGTAAGTTATTTATTTATTTTCTGTTTTATTATTATTTATTTAAATCAGATTTTAATTTTGTTTTGGTAACAAAATAAGATCTGTTTTTATTTATTTAATTCTGTTTCTAGTTTGATTTTTGTAATCAAACATTTTCCTCTCCTTTCTTTTATTTCTTTTGTATTCTGTTTGTCGTTTAGTACCCAAACAGAATTAATTAATTTAATTACAGTGAAGATTGTCCAACAATCTTAAGACAGATTATTTTGGTATCTTCATTGTATTTAATTTTCTGTGATTTCATAAAGACATATTCTGGTTGGAAAAACAAATAGTGGTTTATGCTATTTGACAGATAGTAGTAATATACTGTCTATTTTCTTTGACAACTAGCAGTAATATACTAGTGTCATTAACAATTGCAGAATATTAATTTGTGTTACAGAAAATTATTGCGGTATTTTATTTTTCTAGTTTTAGTAACAAGGAAAATAAAATTATTTTGGTTTATAATTTATTTTCTGGTTTTAGTAACTAGAAAATTAATTTGTGTTTTAATTTTTTCTGATTTTTGTAATCAGAGATTATGGCTACTGCTACTGAAACTGCAACTGGTAGTGGTACTCCAATTGTTACACCAGCACCGGTCCCTATCCAGAACCATGTTCAAGTACTAATCAATCATGGAGAAAAAGGGGAAAAATTTAACGGTACTGAGTTTAAGAGATGGCAGCAGAAGATGCTGTTCTATCTTACAACTCTTAATTTGGTCCGGTTTCTCCATGAAGAGGCTCCAGCACTTAAAGAGGGTAAAAGTGATCGGCAAGTTGTTGCCACTGTAGATGCTTGGAAACATTCAGATTTCCTGTGCAGAAACTACATCCTCAATGGCCTTGACAACATGCTATATAATGTTTATAGTCCTCTGAAGTCAACAAAAGAATTAAGGGATTCTTTGGAGAAGAAATACAAGACAGAGGATGCCGACATGAAGAAATTTGTTGTCAGTAAATTTCTGGACTTCGTTATGGTAGACTCCCAAACGGTAATTTCTCAAGTTCAAAGTTTTCAATTAATTTTACATGATATTCATTCTGAGGGTATGTCTCTGAGCGAGTCTTTCCAAGTCGCTGCTTTAGTGGAAAAGTTACCACCGGCTTGGAAAGATTTCAAAAATTATTTAAAACATAAACGCAAAGAGATGACTATGGATGAACTTATTGTAAGACTGAGAATTGAGGAAGATAACCATAAGGCTGAAAAGATGAATAAGAAAAATCCCATTGAGTCCAAGGCTAATGTGGTTGAACAAGTTCATAAACCACATAACAAAAAGAGGAAGTTTACTGGAGATGGTCCTAAACAAGGCGATAGCAACAAGAAGTTCAAAGGAAAATGCTATAACTGTGGCAAGACTGGACATTGAGCTTCTGACTGCCACCGCCCTAAGAATGATCATGGAAGTACAAGCAAGAAGACTACCAATTAGGCAAATGTAACTGAACTAGATTACATCTCTGACGGGGTGAATGACATCAACCTCTCTGCTGTGGTGTCTGAGGCTAACTTGGTTGGAAATCCCAAAGAGTGGTGGGTTGACATAGGAGCAACTCGTCACATATGTGCGGGCAAGAAGATGTTCACTACCTACATTGAGGCTGCAAATGGTGAACAACTTTTCATGAGAAATTCTTCTACTTCTACTATGGCTGGACAAAGGAAAGTGATCTTGAAGATGACATCAGGGAAAGAACTGACCCTCAACAACGTATTGCATGTACCTGACATCCGGAAGAATTTAGTTTCTGGTTCTTTGTTAAGTAAAAATAGTTTTAGGCTTGTCTTTGAGTCTGATAAATTTGTATTAATAAAGAGTAGCATGTATGTTGGTAAGGGATACATGAGTGATGGTTTCTTCAAACTAAATGTAATGACAGTTGTACCAAAAGTTGCTATGAATAAGAATAACACATCTTTTGCTTATATTCTTGAGTCAAATTTATGGCATGGTAGATTAGGACATGTGAATTTTGATGCTTTGCGTAGATTAATTGGTTTGGATTATATACCAAAGTTTGAAATTAATCATAATCATAAATGTGAAATTTGTGTAGAAGCAAAACTAACTAAGGCTCCATTTAAATCGGTTGAAAGGAAAACCAAACCTCTAGAATTAATTTATACTGATGTATGTGATCTAAAATTTGTTCAAACTAAAGAAGGCAAAAAGTATTTCATAACATTTATCGATGATTGCACAAGATATTGTTATGTTTATTTACTTAGAAGTAAAGATGAAGCCTTAGAAGTGTTTAAACTCTACAAAATAGAAGTTGAAAATCAACTTGGTAAAACCATTAAAATTGTTAGAAGTGATAGGGGTGGTGAATATGATGCACCATTAGATGAATTTTGTGCACAACATGACATTATTCACCAAACTACAGCACCCTATTCTCATCAGCAAAATGGAATTGCTGAAAGAAAGAATAGAACCCTAAAAGAAATGATGAATGCCATGTTACTAAGTTCAGGCTTACCACAGAACTTGTGGAGGGAAGTAATATTGTCTGCTAATTATGTTCAGAATACCCCACAAGAAAACCAACAGCACTCCTTATGAATTGTGGAAAGGTCGACCGCCTTTCTACAAATACTAAAAGTGTAGGGGTGTTTGGCAAAAGTTGAAGTTCCTGTTCCTAAAAAGACTAAGATTGGACCAAAAGTAATAGATTGTGTGTTTATTGGTTATGCTCAGAATAGTAGTGCATATCGGTTTCTGACTTATAAATTAGAAATACCTGATATAAATGTGAACACTATTATAGAGTCAAGGAATGCTGTGTTTTTTGAACATGTCTTTCCTTACAAGAAAGGACAGGAATTAAGTTCACAAAAAAGAACTTATGATTGTACACCAAGTCAAGAGACTAATGACAATCAAACACAAGAGACTAGTAATGATCTCGACCAACAGGATTTAACTAATAATGAACCAAGAAGAAGTAAGAGAGTGATAACATCAAAATCCTTTGGTCCAGATTTTCTGACATGCCTGTTAGAAAATGAACCTCAAAGCTTTAAGGAAGCAATGACAGGTCCTGAAGCACCTTTGTGGAAAGAGTTTGTTAATAATGAAATTGAGTCCATTATGCAAAATCATACTTGGGAATTAGTGGATCTTCCACCAGGTTCTAAACCTCTTGGATATAAATGGATATTCAAGAGAAAAATGAAGGCAGATGGTTCAATAGACAAGTATAAAGCAAGACTTGTAGTAAAAGGTTACAGACAAAAGGAAGGTCTGGACTATTTTGACACATATTCCCCTGTGACAAGAATAACATCCATTCACATGCTTATTGCTATAGCAGCGTTGTTTAATTTAGAAATACATTAAATGGATATTAAGACAGCTTTCTTAAACGGTGATCTAAATGAAGAGATCTATATGGAGCAACCCGAAGGGTTTGTAGTGTCGGGGCAAGAAAATAAAGTTTGTCGGCTTGTAAAGTCTCTTTATGGATTAAAACAAGCACCTAAGCAATGGCATGAAAAGTTTGATCATGCAATGCTTACTAATGGATTTAAGATAAACGAATGTGGCAAATGCGTCTATGTTAAAAACACTGACCTAGGATATGTCATAGTTTGTCTTTATGTGGATGACATGCTTATCATTGGAAGCAGTCAAAACATGATCAAATCAACTAAGCAAATGCTTAACAAAAGATTTGATATGAAAGATATGGGGGTCGCAAATGTTATATTAGGAATGAAAATTACAAAATATCTGACGGATATGCATTATCTCAATCTCATTATATTGAGAAAATTCTTGATAAATTTATCAAGGATGATTTGAATGTAGTTAGAACCCCTGTAGACATCAGTCTTTATCTATCGAAAAATAAAGGTGATGCAGTGTCTCAGTTAAAATACTCCCAAATCATTGTTGGAAGCCTAATGTACCTAATGAATTGTACTCATCCTGATATAGCTTATGCTATTAGTAAATTGAGTACGTACACTAGTAACCCAGGAGAAGACTATTGGAAGGCGATCATTCGGGTACTTAGATATCTAAGATTCACCCGTGATCATGGTTTGAACTTTACTCGATATCTAGCAGTACTTGAAGGTTATTGTGATACAAATTGGATATCGGATACTAAAGATTCAAAATCCACTTGTGGATATGTCTTTACTCTGGAAGGCGCTGCTGTTTCTTGGAAATCCACGAAACAAACATGCATTGCACGATCCACAATGGAATCCGAGTTCATTGCTTTAGACAAAGCAGGAGAAGAAGCAGAATGGCTTCGTCACTTCTTAGAAGACATTTCAATGTGGCCAAAACATGTGCCAGCTATTTCCATTCATTGTGATAGTCAATCTGCAATAGGTAGGGCACAGAATCATATGTATAACGGTAAGTCACGACATATTCGTCGTCGACATATATAATATCGTAAGGCAATTGTTGTCAAATGGAATAATCTCAATAGATTATATAAAATCTAAAGAAAATATTACGGATCCGTTAACAAAAGGTTTGACAAAAGAGCTAGGGTATAGTTCATCGAAGGGGATGGGATTAAAGCCTATTACATAAGAGTTATCATAATGGTAACCCTACTTATATGACTGGAGATCCCAATAACTAAGTTCAAAGGGACAACTAAGTTATGTGTGGCTCGCCAGAAATCACTAAGGGATTAAAATTCCTTACCCATTCCTATGGTGAGAGTGATATCTGTAACATATGTTGTATGCAGGGGTATAAGGATAAGCTTTGCTTTTAATGATTACTTATATCTTGATTGAGGCATAAAATCAAGACGAGTATAAGGAGATACTCATAATAAGAATCACCTATATGAGTGTCGAACTGGGGCCGGTTCTATGAGAATGAAAGAGGCTAAATTCTCTAGAAACACTCATGAAAACCAGGAGCATTCAAGGCCAAAATGAACACAACAGTGAGAACCACGATATGTTAGAAGATATTTTGTGTGAAATCTATTGTCTTGGCTTACACAAACGGCTGAACAATTCAAGGTATCGCGTCCATTGGTTAGCTAGTAAGTCCGATAGGTTATCACTAGGGAAGGTTCAAGGCCGAAAGCTACCTATCTTGATGCAAGATATTTTCAACTTATACTCTTTCGATAAAGTCTGCATATTGTTGCATTTCCGTTGACATCAAATGCCATTCATGTGGGGGATTGTTGGAAATGGTTGGAAAAATTCTGGGTAAACCAGAATTTTTTCCTAACTTTGGTCTAATTTTTAGGTGGGACCCGAGCGTCGATTTTCGCGGGTCTAAGTGGTAACGCGTTCTATGCCACGTTGTGATTCACGTGGCATATTTGGTTGCTCAAAACCATTATTGAGTGAATGGAAAATTGAAGCTAAAGTGAGCTCCATGGAAATGGAATTTTGGTGAAAATTCCTTAAGGATTGTGTAAACGGCTTGTCCTATATTGATTGGTGGGAAGTTTTAAATGGGTTTATATAGCTTGGAATTATAACTTGGGGAGGGCCCCAAGGGGCACCCCAAGTTTGTAGAAGGGAGAAGTTATGGGCAAAATGGGCTAGACCCATTGGACCCAAAAATCAACACGCGCGCGCGTCGTCGCCGCCGTCCGGTCAGGCGGACTGGGCTGGGCTGGGCTTGGGCGCGGGTGTGTGTTTGGGTTGGGCTTGTCCGGCCCAATACTAATCTTTTTGGGCCAAAAACATTTGAATTTAATTTTATTTTTGGTAAATAAAATCTATTTGAATTCAAATTATTATGCACATCTTCAAATTTTGTACAGATTAAATTCAAATCTGTCCAGTTTTTCTGTACAGATTTTATTTGTCCGAAACAAGTTTAATTCTGAGCAACATAATTGGTTACTGTGCAAATTCAAAACCGAACAGTTTTAAACCTGTCCAAACAGTGCCTATCTGTTTAATTTAAATTGAACAGGTTTGCACCTGTTTAATTCAAAACTAACAGCCACAATTTTGTCTATAAATAGACTAGCTCCTCATTTGAATTTATTCACTAGTTTTCGTCCATAAAATTCTACATTCATACTCTTCATTTTGCTGCATTATTTTCTTGTGAGAGAGAGTATAAAACACTTATGCTGTGTTTGGTTAGGGGATTTGGGGAGGAATTTGGAAATGGAAAAGGAAAAGGTGTGTGAAACTATGCGCAATATAGGCATGATTTATTCACATTTCACCTACCTTTTCCATTTCCCTTTCCAAATCCCTCCCCAAATCGCTCGACCAAACACAGCATTAGTGTGTTCGTTGTACAAATATATTGTAGTGCTACATATATTTGTTGTTGATCATTTTATCCTGTGAGATAAACGTCCAAATTCTGAAAGTACCGAGGAGATGGCGAATCTGTCTTAAGGATACAGTGTCAAACACTAGACTTGATCATAATAATATTCAAGATATTAATTAAGTAAGTTATTTATTTATTTTCTGTTTTATTATTATTTATTTAAATCAGATTATAATTTTGTTTTGGTAACAAAATAAAATCTGTTTTTATTATTTAATTCTGTTTCTAGTTTGATTTTTGTAATCAAACATTTTTCTCTCCTTTCTTTTATTTCTTTTGTATTCTGTTTGTTGTTTAATACCCAAACATAATTAATTAATTTAATTACAGTGAAGATTGTCCGACAAGATAACCGTCGTAGGCATCCAAGGTAAAGTCTGCAAAGTAGAAAAAGAGGGGTACCAAATAATCTGAGTCCATTCTTGTAGTTGGGAGGATGAATCTCTTTGGGGGATTCTAGTTGTTATTCTAACTTTTTGATGTGTTGACACTGTTACCATGATGCTGTTATTGTTCCAAGTGTTATATCCTGTTATGCATTGAACCTGTTTATTTGTATTGGTTAAGGGTTTAGGCTGTGTGTGTATTTAATGGGTATTCTAAACTCCTGGTGTTTCATGCTAGGTGAAGAGGAGTAACTTGGAACTCTTGTCAGCAAGGTTTTGAAAAGCTTGCAGTAACGCACAATGAACGTCAAGGTGAAACTCACACTCAGAACAGTGGTAGGTAAAACCATTCGGTTTCTTGCCACAGGCATTGCACTGACAACGTGCCGTGTGGCCGAGGAGGGAATGTGAGGGATGAAAGGGGTGGTCAATTTTCCAGGGCAACTCAGCACATGATTTGTGTAGCAAGGCCTGGCACACCCCAGGCATACACACACCACCACCGAACCACCTCCATCATTACCATGACCATCATCAATAATAAGCAAGTCACAGCAAGTGCAGGTATAAGAAAACTTCATGTCCTTGTCAAGATCACACAAAATTAAGTCATGGGGGTGATTTGATTTGGGCTGTTGTCGTTGCTGCTGTTGCTGATCATGATTTTTTGGGTTTTTGGTGAGCAGGAAATAGCATCTAACGTGTTGACGAAAAGAACAATTATGACACTTGTAGGCAATTGTATTAACAACACACCCACAAGCATTGCATTGTCGTGCTTCAGAAGGTGAACTATCTATACAACTGAGCAAGATAATATGTTGAGGAGAATGCACGGATTGATGTTGGATATATCTTGGTATTTCAGTGCATGAATTATGGATGGCAAAGTGGCATGATATATCCCGGCAGTGATAGTAAGGACCTGAGATCGGCTCTTCGCAAACTTCACAAATATCATTATGTCTTCCCTCGGAATTGGAATTGGAATTGCATAGGATCAAAATATGATTGTGACCGAAATATTCAATCTTGTGCTTCAACTCTCTGTCCCCATCCCCTCCCTCTCTTTCGAACTCTGAAAATGTTAGGTAGGAATAACACGGCACAGACTAGATCATATCAAACTTTTAAATTATAGTTGCTACAACTTTGTAGCGTGTATACCTAATAGCAGGTTGTCGCCAAGTAATCGACTCCACAACCGAATGATCAAAATAAAATAGAATACAATTAATTGAAAAAAAAGAGAATTAATTTAATGAAATTAATTTGAAGTAATAATAATATGAAAGCATTAAGAATTCACCACCAATATTTTCTTTGTAAAATATTTATAATTCAATATGTATAACTCAATTGAAAATTACACAAATAATATTTTCAATCCGAAGATAAAACTGTTATTTCGAATAAATAATCTTTTTACAATATTGATTTCGGTTCGAACAAGTAGCCACTTATAATAGTCCGAAGATTTATGGAGGTTTGAACATGTGCTTATCCAACAAATTTTTATTACATTATGTTTTGGTGATTAGCTAAAATAATAAAACAAAGAGAAAATATCATTTTGTCTCTTAAACTTTCACGTGTTTTTTGGCATTCAGGCTTTGTATAATATCAATTTGTCCCACAAATTTTTAAAATTTTGATCAATTTGACCTTTACTGTCACATTCCATCTACAATCAAACGGAACTTGCTAACGTGACACCAAATTTCATTTTACCTAGGGGTCGACATTGGCTCATTGGCCCGTTGGCCCGCTAGACCCAACTCTATTTTTTTAAGGCTTGGGAAGGTTGTTTTAGCCCATAGGGCCGGGCTAGGCTAACATTTCTAGCCCGATATATTAATGGGTTAGGCTTGAAATTTATAATTCCAACTTGGCTCAGCCCGACCAACTATTAAATTAAATAATTAATTATAATATATTAAAATATATATTTTTTGTTGGGATTTATACTTTATTTTTGTTGATTTTATTAAAACTCAAATTTATCGTGATGTGTGATTGAATTTATTAAAAAAATCTTTCAATTTATATACAAAATCATTTAATTTATAATGATGTCAGTATATTTATTTAAGAAATATAACATGTGATTGAATTTAATTACGGAATGTTTTTTTTTTTTAAAAAAATATATATAGTTTGATCGGTGGACTTGAGATTTATAATTATTTTTTGGGTTAGGCATGGGCAAATGTAAAGGCGCGATGATAGGGTTGAGCCGGGCTTGGACAGACACAAAATTTTTTATTATGTAATATTGGCCCGGCTCGGTCCAGCCCAAACCCGGCCTGACCTTACAAATGTCCACCCTAATTTACCCCTCAAAGTATACCTTAAAAATCAATTAGCATCCTAAATATTATAAAATAATGTGTATATATATAATTATAACTTTTTATCTCAAAAATAAAAATTTTAAATTTTAAATAAAAAATATGAGTATTAGTCCTGTTGAGTAATCTTTAGGCAGTAATTGAATTATTTTTTTTTTTAACTCAATTTTGAAATTACTATTAGTCGATCAATTCTATTTAAATTAATTTGGGGAATAAATTAATTACAATTGCGCTTGCGCACATATAGAGTACTCAAGAAATTTTCGGCTCAATAAGTTTCTTTAGGATCGACTCGAGATAATTTGAGACCTATGAAGCACATGTACGGGTATGAGTACTGGTACTGGTATGATACGGGTACGTTGATACGATAAAATTCAAAAAAAAAAAAAAAATGGGGTACGGGTATGGCTTGATATGTTTGTAAAAAAATATTTATTTTTAATTTAACAAAAATTGATTGGTGTAATTTGTTAAGATCTAAGACACAATTGATATTTAATACGAAAAGTACATGTATAAGATAAATCAAAATTAAATGTTATTATATTAAATAACTTATAAATCATAGCTTAATTTTAAAATTATGCTAAACATAAAACAAAAGATGAAAAAGAAGTCTAGCAAGAGGAATTTTATTTCTGTAATAGAAGAAAATATTATTTCAACTAAGGTATTACACAGCTTGAAGGTATGACACGGCTTGGGTATACAAGGTATGTCTAGGTATGTTAAAAATTAAGAAGCAAAAATTTTGAATTCGTGTTTTGTATACCTAGTTCGTATGTAGAAATACCATGTGTTAGTAAGTACCCGGTATGGGTACAACATGTTTGTCGAAATATCAATGCTTTATAGTCTCAACATAATTCTAAATAAGGATTTTTATAATTTTTTATTATTTTTTTGCAAAGTATATATATTATTTAAAATTTATTTATTTTTTCATTATTGAGGTAAAAACTTATTTATTAAATATTTATATTTAAATTTTTTTTTTGGGGTTATTTTTTGTTATATTTGGGGGCTAATTGATTTTTAAGTTATAAATTGGGGGTAAAATGAAATTCCAAATGAAATTTGGTACCACATCAGCATGTTCAATTTGATTGTAAATAGAATATGACGACAGTGCCAAATTGATCAAAGTTTCAAAAGTTTGGGAAACAAATTGGTATTATATGAAATCTAAGGGTCAAATTGGAAAACACGTGAAAGTTTGGAAAACAAAATGATATTTCATCTAAAAAAATTAATTTATTCTATTTACTTGTTTTACACGTCTTTTCATAAAAAATAAAAAATGAAAAACTACTAAAAAGAACAATTCCCAAACCAACCTAAGTCGTTTTTTGATCTTCTCATCAATAACATTTTCGTGTCAAGTCATTGTGGAATTTTTTTTATTGTAGCAAATTGTAGAAAAATACGGTAATGATACCTAACTTCATAGGCCTGTTCAATTTTATTTTTTATTTTTTTTGTAGCAAGTTGTAGCAAAATATGGTAATGATACTTCATAGACCTGTTCAGAATTTTTTTTCTTGGCACATCAATTTTTGAATTGCTACGACTTATAATATAAAAGGGTAGGATAAATTATAAATATATCCTTTAAAATTTGCTTAAAATACTAATTGTCTTGTATGGTTATGAAAATTACATCTTATCCTTTCAAATTTCTACTCATATAATAAATAACTCATTTTATTAATTAGTCATTAAGTTAAGAGTAGTGCTACATGCACCAATTAGTGTACTAACTAATGTACCAACACTAGTTGTGACATTATTATTGACCCCACTCATTATATGAATTACAAATACTAAAAATATCTTAAATTATGACACATCATCAATTGGTACACTAATTAGTATATTAATTGGTGTATATAGCATTACTCTTAAGTCAATTAATAATTTTTAATGATATTAAAAATATATTTGAATTCCATAGTCACCCAACTTTGTAGTTATGCATTTTCTTTTCTTTCATGTTTGTTTAAAGAAAGTTGTGCCATTATTTTAAAGAATGTATTAGGTTTTTGTAAGTGGCAATTTCGTTAGACAAAACTCTTTTTCCGTTGTAATATTATTCGCTTTTTTGTTTCAATAAGGATGTGACTATTTAGATGCGAATTCAACTCAAATTGTGCCTATGAAGAGGAGTTTGTAACATTGAGACTTTCATGTTTGCCACTTCGCTAACTATGTACGGGGATCGAATTGTTTGATAGCAAAAAGCAAAAATGTAGCCAAAATTGTTTGACCACTTGAGAGGTGATTTGTGCACTCAAACGGAGAAAATGATCATTCAGTATTTTTGCAGAGCGCCTGAATTTCTAGAAAGAAAGTTTTACCACTTGAGCGGTCAACCTACATGTTTTGCACAGTTTTTACTCACACCGCTCAAGCAGTGAAATGTGTGCTCGAGCAGTTACAATCCTCTTTTGTATAAATTGCATCGTTCGCTGTTTTAGGGTTTGAGCCACCCAAATTCTCAGAGAGGAAGAAAAAAACAAAGTGTTTTATTGGATGATGCCTTATGGGTGTTTTCTTGATGATTTAAAAGTGATCAATGGATCTGTGAACTTTATAGCAACATCATCAAAGGGTTTGTTTATTTTTTTTTATTCACAAAATAGAGAGTTGTTCTTCTGTGGGTTCCGGGAAACTTGGGCCTGAAGTTTTGGTGGATTTCGGAAAGGCTTGTCGTCATGGTTTCGACATCAGCATTATGGACTCAACATTGGGTAAGGCAATTCTGAGGTGAAGACAGTGGTAAAACAGGCATATCGGGGTCAGTTCAATTTGAGTGTGGATTCGCTTGGTAATTGAGGGTACACATGTGTAATTCTTTTTTGTCTTCTTAGTGGATTGTTTTGTAGTTTTGGCTCATGATTTTTTTTATCACAATTAAAGATGCTCCAATCGTGGTTTTTCCATGTTAAATAGGTGTGTTTGATTTTGTCTTTAATGGTTTGATTGAGATTGTTATTTTTTGTTTAAAATTGAAACATAATCACAAATCAATATTTCAGGATTTTAGATTTTCTAGAATGGTGTCTAGGCATGGGGAATTTAGACCCTTCCCAACAGTGGGGTCGAAATGAACATGAAAAATTATCATAAAAAGATAGCCTTGGCAATATTAACACGTCTCCGTTTAGAAGAAACAAAAATGACGAAAATCATTTGATGTGAATGTTAGAAGCAAAATTTATTTTTCAAAAATCAGAGTATTTGTCAGAACTGAAATTGGTTTGTTTTTTGGAGAAGAGCATTAATATTATTGCACTAATTCAATCTATATATGGTTGGTGTAGTATGCAAAAGAAGAGGGGAAAATTAACAACAATAGTAACAGACAAGCAAAACAGAAAAATAATCAAATAGTTGAGTAGAGTGGAAAATAAATCAATGTAGAAACAACATGAGCATTTTGTTTAGTTGCAGCATTATCATCAACAACTTTAGATTATAAGGGGCAATTTCAATAGCTTACTATTATGAGTTTTTTTTTTTTCCTTGGGGGTTGAGAGGGGGGGCGGGGAATAATTGGTTTAGGCGGTATTTGATTGGAAGATTTGACGAAGGAAATGGAAATAAAAAGAAAAGGAAAAAAATTGATAGGATTCGAATTCCAAACTTTAACTCTCACTTTTCCTCCTAGTTTTCCTGTTTCTTTTCTCACATATATAAAGGAAATGATGTTCTAGAAGATCCTCTCATTATAACCAAATAAAAAGTGAGATTGCATTTCCCTTTCCTTTTCCATTTCCCTAATTAAATCATACAATTGATATTTAATGTCAAAAGTACAGGTATAAGATAAACCAAAATTAAATGTCATTATATTAAATAACTTACAAATCATAACTTAATTTTAAAATCATGTTAAGCGTAAAACAAAAAAATAAAAAAGAAGTTTAGTAAAAGGAATTTTATCTCTGTAGTAAAAAAAAATATATTATTTCAATTAAGGTACGATACGACTTGGGTATATATAAGGTACGTCTGGGTATGCTAAAAATTAAGAAATTTTTTTTTGAATACATGTTTTGTATACCCGGTACGTATGTAGAAATACCATACGTTAGTAAGTACCCGGTACAGGTACCAATTGTTTGTTGAAGTATCAATGCTTTTATAATCTCAAGATAATTCTAAATAAGGATTTTTATAATTTTTTTTTTTTTGCAAAGTATATATTATTTAAAATTTATTTATTTTTTCATTATTGAGATAAAAACTTATTTATTAGATATTTAAATTTATTATTATTATTTTTTATATTTGGGGGCTAATTGATTTTTAAGTTATATTTTGGGGGTAAAACGAAATTCTAAATGAAATTTGGTACCATGTCAGCAAGTTCTGTTTGATTATAGACAGAATGTGACGGCAATACTAAATTGATCAAAATTTCAAAAGTTTAGGGGATAAATTGATATTATATGAAATCTAAGGATCAAATTAAAAAACGCGTAAAAATTTGAAAGACAAAATGATATTTCCTCTAAAAGAAAATCAATTTGTTCTATTTATTTTTTTATACGTCTTTTTATAAAATATAAAAAATAAAAAAACTACTAAAAAGAACAATTCCCAAACCAACCGAAGTCGTTTTTTGTTCTTCTCATCAATAACATTTTCGAGTCAAGTCATTGTGGAATCTTTTTATTGTAGCAAGTTGTAGTAAAATATGGTAATGATACCTAACTTCATAGACCTGTTCAAATTTTTTATTTATTTATTTATTTTCTTATTGTAGCAAGTTGTAGTAAAATATGGTAATGATACTTCATAAACCTGTTCAATTTTTTCTTGTTGGCATATCAATTTTTGAATTGCTACGACTTATAATATAAAATGGTAGGATAAATTACAAATATATGTTTTGAAATTTGCTTAAAATACTAATTGTTTTATATGGTTATGAAAATTACATCATATCCTTTCAAATTTCTACTCATATAATAAATGACTCATTTTATTAATTAATCATTAAGTCAATTAATAATTTTTAATGATATTAAAAATATATTTGAATTCCATACCCAACTTTGTAGTTATGCATTTTATTTTCTTTCATGTTTGTTTAAAGAAAGTTGTGCCATTATTTTAAAGAATGTGTTAGGTTTTTGTAAGTGACAATTCTGTTAAACAAAACTCTTTTTTAGTTGAAATAGTATTCGCTCTTTTTTTTTCAGTAAGGCTGTGAGTGTTTAAATGCAAATCTAACTCGAATTGTGACTATGAAGAAGAGTTTGTAATCTTGAGACTTTCATGTTCGCCACTTCGCTGACTATGTATGGGGATCGAATTGTTTAACAACAAAAAGCACAAATGCAGTCGAAATTGTTTGACCACTCGAGCGGTCATTTGTGTGCTCGAGCGGAGAAAATGATTATCTAGTCTTTTGCAGAGTGCCTGAACTTCTGAAAAGAAAGTTTTACCACATGGGCGGTCAGCCTATATGTTTTGCACAGCCTTTACTCATACCGCTCAAGCGGTAAAGTGTGCGCTCGAGTAGTCTTCGCGATCCTGTTTTCTATCAAGTGCACTGTTTGCTGTTTTAAGGGTTTGAGCCACCCAGATTTTCAGAGAGGAAGAAAAAATAAAGTGTTTTATATTGGAGAATGATTTATGAATATTTCTTTAATGATTTAAGAGTGATCAATGGATTTGTGAACTTTATATCAACATCATCAAGGGGTTTGTTTGTTTTCTTTTATTTACAAAATAGAAAGTTGTTTTTCTGTGGATTCCGGGGAAATTGGACCTGAAGGTTTGGTGGATTTCAAAGAGGCTTGTCATCGTGGATTCGACATCAGCGTTATGGATTCAATGTTGGCAAGACATTTCAGAGGTGAAGACGGTGGTGGAAGAGGCATATCGAGGTTGGTTCAATTCGGGCGTTAATTCGCTTGGTAATTGAGGGTACACATGTATAATTCTTTTTTGTCTTCTTAGTGGATTGTTTTATGGCTTTAGCCCATGATTTTTTTTATCATAATTGGAGCTGCTTCAATTGTGATTTTCTCACATTAAATTGGTGTGTTTGATTTGTTTTTGATTATTTGATTGAGATTATTATTCTTTGTTTAAAATTGAAATATAATCACAAATCAATATTTCTGGAATTTTAGATTTTTTAAAATGGTGTCGACGCATGGGGAATTTAGACCCTTCCCAAGAGGGGGTCGAAATGAACATGAAAAAATGTCATAAAAAGATAGCCTTAGCAATATTAACACGTCGCTGTTTAGAAGAAACAAAAATCATTTGATGTAAATGCTAGTAAGTAAGATTTATTTTTCAAAAATCAGAGTATTGTCAGAACTGAATTTGGTTTGCTTTTTGGGGAAGAGCATTAATATTACTGCACTAATTCAATCTATATATGGTTGGCGAACATGCTTCGTAGTATGCAAAAGAAGAGGGGAAAATTAACAACAATAGTAAAAGACAAGCAAAACAGAAAAATAATCAAATTTTTAGTAGAGGGGAAAATAAATCAATGTAGAAACAACATGAGCATTTTGTTTAGTTGCAACATTATCATCAACAACTTTAGATTATAAGGGGCAATTTCAATAGCTTACTATTATGAGGTCTTTTTTTTTTTTTTTTTTTTTTTTTGGGGGGGGGGGGGGAATAATTGGTTTAGGCTGTATTTGTTTGGAAGATTTGATATAGGAAATGGAAAAGGAAAGAGAAATTAAAAAAAAAAAAAGAGAAAAAATTAGCGTGTTTGGTTTGAGTTTTCTGTATTAAGTTTTTTGAAAATTGAGTTTTTTGTTTTTCGTAATTTTTTGTTTTTAGTGAGTTTTTAAAATTTTAAGCATTTTTTTTACTGTTTTAGATGCATCTTACTTAGATGTATCTAAAAAATAAAAAAATTGTGAAAAAATATTTTAAAAAATTAACAAATACATAAAAATACGAAAAATATACTAAATTTTCGTTTTTTTTTTTTGTATTTTTGGTATTTATTAAATTTTTAAAAGATTTTTTCACAAAAATTATACTTTTTATGTGTATTTATATTAAGTGTGTCTAAAAATTAAAAAAATTGCTTAGAATATTAAAAAAATTGAGTAAAAACAAAAAAATATGAAAAATAAAAAAGTTGAATTTTCTGAAAACTGTTTTAAAAAAAACGAAACCAAACAAGCTGAATAGGATTCGAATTCCAAACTTTAACTCTTATTTTTCCTCCTAGTTTTCCGTTTCTTTTCTCATAGTCTGATATAAAGGAAATGATATTCTAGAAGATCCTCTCATTTCTTATTACATTTCCCTCTCATTTTTTTTTCCTTACGTTTTCCATTATAACCAAACAAAAAAGTGAGATTGTATTTTCCTTTCCTTTTCCATTTCCTCAATTAAATCCTCCAACCAAATACAGTCTTAGGCAAGGCGGGATTGGAAATACGAACCGTTTGAGAGAAGCTGCCATGATACTTCCACTCATCTCACAAGTTGCAGTGGTATGATTATGGTTTTGAAAATAAATATTATTACTAGTTAATTCGTTGCAAAGAATTGATCACTGAAAAGAGTGGTTAGGGGGTTGAATATGTGATTGCATTTATATAACTGTGACATTTTGTAGATCAATCAACCATAATATCCAAAGAAGCTATATCTGACAACGAGCTCATCTGCTGTTAGTTAGCCTATTTAAACACTGAATGGTTCTCTAATGTCTTGTACCATTTCCCAAACTGTAGAATCGGAAGTTAGACTGAACATTTCAAGTTGATTGAGCACCATGCACATTTCCACTATAGCCCAGAAATTACAACTGTTTTTACAATCCATATACAACAACAGTACTATCAATCAAAATCCCGAAAGGTCATGAAAATCCTCCTCAAAAAATAAAATAAAATAAAAAGGCACCCCCAGCAACCCAATTTTCACCGCTGCAGTATGCTCCAGGGCTGCATATTCATGGTAATGGATTCTGATTCTCACCATTAAGCACTCAAGTCTGTCAAAACCCTTACGAAGTTAAGTTTAAACAGGTAATCATATGCCCAAAAGGAAAGGAAAAAAAAAATTCAAGTTTAAGCAAGGCTCTACTTCAACATTTCATTTTTGCTTTTGCTAAAATGTGAGTGGGATCTGTTTTAAACAAGTACCTACAATTCCTTTTGTTGCTTCTAGGAACATATATATATTTTTTTATTTAGCTCAATAAATTGGGGGACTAAGGCAAGCATCAGAGAAATATTGGAACCGAGATCTCATGAGCACCATTAAGCACAGATTGGATAAGATTCTGTAATAATATAATTTATTTGTACATTTGATACTATAGACCGGGGAGAAGACTTGTCTATGGTAGAACTTGAACCTTTGACCTCCCAGTGATGTGCAAGACGGCGTCTAATCATATGAAACAGAATGACGGCTCTAATTGTGGCAATATCTGATAAGGTGCACACACATGCACTGAATTAATGATATGACATACACACACATGCACTGAATTAATGAAGGAGGAAGGAATACGATCACCCTCATCTTTAACTCCCTATAAATAACCAGTAATACTCCAGTTATTTTCCTTTAGATTTGAAATACTCTTAATCCCAATAACCCGAGTTATTGCAAGTTGTGAGTCTTGTGACAAGAAAAATGGAGAGGAAGAGCTGCAGTTCTGGAAAAAGCTGTGCCTTGACTACTTGCATAACAACACCAAAGAAAGAAGCAGATGTCAAGAAGGAAGCTGTAGACGACATTGCTAAAGGAACGACAACTTGTGGCACGGGAAATGTTGCTGTGAAATCTGCCGAGGCTGCTGAGGTTGAGGATAATGTTGTTGTTAAGGAAGATGAGCCTGCCAAAGTTAATGTTCGATGTTGTGGTGGTTGTGGTGGATCTTTCAAGTGAAGCTGCTTCAAATGAAGTAGTATTTAATATGGGTTCTGATTTTTTTGGATGTTTAATTGTGATTTGGTTTACTAGCAGTATACGTGTGCTACGCACAGTTAATTATTATCTTTTGTTAGAATTTTAGTGAAATTTTTTAAAAAATTATTGGATATTCAATTAGTTAATATAAATATGAAATAATTGATATGGTTATTCTGAATTTTACTTAATATTGTGATTTTTTTAATTTAATTTTGTTTGATTTGAACAATTTTATTTTAATTTTTATTTGAAGTTCATTTATTTTTGTGTAAAATTGACATATTTTAAAATAATGCTCATCTACAAACTCTCTATTTCGTATAAATAGGTTAATCATCCACACAATATTCAACTTTAAATATGAGTTTACAATATATGATACTTCAAGTTAAAAAAATATAATAGGAAATATGGTATGTAATACACTCTGTATACTAAATTGAAATGGCAAAATTCAAGGAATGGTTTGATAATTTTTTATATAAGAGATTTAAAGGTGAAGTATACTTGGATTAAGAATATCTTTAAAAATTTGTTCTCTATGGCCATGTTTGATTCACAAGACTAATAATAAATGTATTAATAATCACATCAAATTAATATAGTATTCACTATCCAATTAGATTAGTATGATAAATTATCCCCTTATCCATTGTTTGATTTGCATTGGATTAGTAGGTAAAAGTATCTTTTTATTTTATTTTTCAACTCAGGATATATACTCTCACCTCTATCCCATTACTAATAATCCTACAAATTTGTTGGATTAATTATCCATTGGATTAATAATCCTAAAACAAAATTTCAAAACAAACACAGGATTATTGGGCTCACAGATTAATAATCTCAATCTCATATTCTAATCCTGTCAATCAAACATACCCCTATAAGATATCAGATTCTTCAATTACATTTCAATATATATTTGGTATAAAAATTTGAAAAAAAGAAAAAGAAATACGGCATTTAAGAAAAGATTTTAACATAATTAAATCATACTGTATAAGGTAACAATTCAATAGCCATAAATTTAAAGGGAATAATCTATATATTATATAAGGAAAATGAACTTTTTAGTGAGGAGTCTTGTGAGAGTTTCAATATCTCATACTAATTTTCTTGATTTTCTTAATTTTAAACAATTAAGAAAATCTTTATTGGCTAGCTTTTATTTGATAATCCCACATCAGGAAAAAAAATGAGTTGTTTTATTCATATAAAATAAATCTTATACTCCCATCCCATTTAGTGAGGAGCCTTGTGAGAGTTTTAGGTTGCGTTTGGTAGAGCTTTTTAAATATGATTTGTGAGTAGGAGTTATATTTTGAGTATGTGAGTTTTGAAATTATGATTTGAGTGTGAAAAATTTGTATGGTGAAAGAGTTTTGAATTGAGTGAGAAATTTTTGATGTGACATATGATATTTGATACAAAAACTTATCACTCAAAACAAAACACACAACTCAAAATTCTATTAAAACTCATAAAAAATTTTAAAAAATTCGGAAAATATTTTTTTTGAATATATAAAAATTAATGTGTCAATTGCAAATATATATATATATATATTTACTGTTCTGGTCAACCGGCCGGACGACAGTTGGGATGTCTAGTAGGACGTCCGGTGGGACTACCGGTTAGCCGAAATTTTCCCGGCTAAGACAGAGTTTTCAAAATTGAATGTGGAATTAACTTTGGAAAATCGTAAACAAACGTCAAACGCAAATAAAGAGGTAGAATTATAGTTTGAAAAGCGTTCCAAATGCAGCCTTAATATCTCATACTAATTTTCTTGATTTTCTTAATTTTAAACAATTAAGAAAATCTCCATTGGCTAACTTTTATTTGATAATCCCACATCGAGAAAAAAAAAAAGAGTTATTTTACTCATATAAAGTGAATCTTATACTTCCATCCCATTTAATATTGTAATGTTGTGCATGTTTTAATCTAATATAGTTTAAATTTTAAAAATTCAATTAATTAAGAGTTAATTATTTAAAAGTCTTGTTTGCAAATGTTATAGTAGTTCGGGTCCTATCTAAGATTTTTTAAACCAATAAGTCATATTTAATAAAACTGAGAACATTATCATTTTTTCCCAAGAACATTATCAATTTTACAGAGTAATATTTCAGATAATTGTTTCACTAACTGATGAAAAAAAAAAAAACAGAATATGAGATTAAATGTTTTTGCCATTCTATTTATTAGTTTGATTCAACTATCTAATAAAATCGAGAATATTGTCAGTTTTTTTTTTTCGAGTTTTAAAACTGAGAATATTATCAGTTTTTTCATTTAATTTTTTTTTTTAAAAAAAAATTTATTATAATTTTGCACATCAATATTCCATTACCATTCTTCTTTATAGATACAAATTTTTTAGTTTTGCACAAAAAAATAATTCAGTTTTTTCATTTTTTTTTTTGTTTTTGTTTTGTAAATTTGAAAGTTGATATTTTAAAGTTTTGAAAATCAAAATAAATGTCAAATCATCATTTTTTTTTTTTTATAGATAATCATAAATGATGAACAATCATTGTTTGAAGGGCAATTCTGACTATTAAAAATTTAAAAAGACTTGAAAGTCTAAAAAATCTTAGTTTAGACTTAATGAAATATAAGTTCATAAATTAAGACTTGCATGTAAATGTCCCATTAATTAATTATGGCCTAACCAATGGAGTTTTTTTGAAATAAACTAAAGATTGATCTGATATTAAATATTGAAAGACTGAGATTGCTTGATTAGAAATAAGCTAAAGATTGATCTGATTAAATATTGAAAGACTAAGATTCCTTGACTAGAAATAAACTTTTCGTCCAAATAATTGTTAACTTTTATTTTATAATCCCACATCCGGAAAAAAAAAAAAAAAAAAAGTGAGTTGTTTCAGTTATATAAGGTGAATCTTAATAATGTAGTATTGTGTATACTTCAATTCAAGACAGTTTTAATTAATTAATTTTTATATAAGTTGGTTGGTCATTTGACCTAACCGATTAGGTTGAATCATTTTGGATTTAATCGATTCGCTAGTTTAATCGCGATTTCTCATACTAATTTTATTAATTTTAAGCAATTAAAAAAAATTCTATTGGCTAACTTCCATTTAATATAAAAATAAAACTTTAATTAGCTTATGATTTATTTTATAATCCCACATCGGGAGAAGAAGAAAAAACAAAGTTTGTTCCACTATCTATCTATATCTATCTATATATTATATAAGGAAAATGGGATTTTTAGAGAGAAGCCTTTTAGGAGCTCCAAATACTTATTCTAAAATTATTAAATTTTCTTAATTTTAAACAATTATGAAAATTCCCATTAGTTAGCTTTTATTTACTTTTTTTACAATCCCACATTAGAAAAGAAAGAAAAAAAGTGAATTGTTTTACTTACATAAAATGAATCTTATGCTCCCATTTATATAAGCAAAAGGAGATTTTTAGTAAGAAACCCTATGATCAATATCACATACTCATTTTTTATTTTATTTTAAACAATTAAAAAAATCTCCATTAGCTAATTTCCATTTAACTTTTATTTTACAATCCTACATAGATGTTTTGTTTTTAAAAATAATTTTGTATGAGATTTTGAAACTCTCATAATATTTAAATTTAAAATAATTACAATCTCACTTTGAGAAAAGAAAGAAAAAATGAATTGTTTTACTTATACAAAGTAAACCTTATAAAGGGGTTTTGAAGGAGAAGCCTTCTAGAAGCTCTAAACCCTCATTCTAAAATTATTGAATTTTCTTAATTTTAAACAATTAAGAAAATTTACATTGGTTATATTCCATTTACCGTTTATTTTACAATCCCAAATTGGCCGCCGGGGGGGGGGGAGGAAAGGAAAAAATGAATTGTTTCATTTATATAAAGTGAATCTTATGCTCCAATTTATGTAAATTATTAAATTTTCTTAATTTTAAACAATTAAGAAAATCCTCATTTGCTATCTTCCATTTAACTTTTATTTTACAATCCCACATTGAAAAAAGAAGGAAAAAGTGAATTGTTTAACCTATATAAAGTGAATCTTATACTCCCATTTATATAAGCAAAAGAAGATTTTTAGTGAGAAACCCTATAATCAATACCAATTTTTATTTATTTATTTATTTTTTTGATTTTCTTAATTTTAAACAATTAAGAAAATCTCCATTGGTTAGATTACATTTAACTTTTATTTTACAATCCCACATCGAGAAAAAAAAAAAAAAAAAAAGAAAGAAAAAGTGAGTTGTTTTACTTATATAAAATGAATCTTATACTCTCATTTAGTATTATAATATTGTGCATATTTCAGTTTAAGATGGTTTAACTTTTAAAATAAAATTTAAAGGTTTAATGAATTAATTTTGTTGTAATTTGGTTGATTTTTTGACTTAGTCGATTAAGCTGAATCATTTTTGGTTTGACTGATTCATTGGTTTAACCACAATTTTAGCTTGTAACGCCCTCAAAATAATACACAATCCCATCATTTAACAGCTCTATATTCATGATAGTTAAATCACATTCCACACATACATCAGAGTTAATATTACAAAAGGGTATTTCATATAAGTTCCAACTGTTTACAACAGAATAAAATACCCTATGGGCTTACATCTTTCCAAGTAATAACTTGGTTACAACAAAAGAAGAGTACTAACTCTTTACATATAAAGCCCTCGGCTTGAATTTACATGTAATTACCAAAACAAAGATAATCAAATGGAGTCTTCAACTCTTAAACCTCCCAAGCTAAGACCTTGAAGGCGGCATGTCACTTGTACCTAAAAATGGTGTACCAAGTAGGTTGAGCCAATGCCCAGTAGAGATATGCTAAACATAATATGAGAATTAACTAAAACATTAGCATTCGATAAATGTTTAACACTTAAATGCCAACTACATTCCTTCCATAACCAATCAACATTAACGAACCGCTTACTTTCATTTATCCAAATCAATCCGTTTACATTATTCATTATTATCCAAACAGTTTAAAATGAGACTACAACTCATATAGCAACACTTCAATAACAGCAACATTCAACACTTCCATTTTCTTGCCATTTTACAGAACTACGTCCGAGGGAATCGACACCCAAATATATAAAAGATTTCGGGACTTTCACCCTAGACACTCCGGCCAACTTAATTATCTATGGAGTCCATCCCCTATCTCCTCCAAAACAAATGGAGTACATTCCCTATCTCCTCCCACAAAATATACATATATAATGTATTTAAACACATAGTCATATGCAATGACCCACAATTCACATATTCAATGCATTAATTCCACCATCACATTCAATGGCATAATCCAATTGATTAGTTCCAATTTCCCTAATCATCATGCAGTGTCTACAACAATCAAGGCTATCCTCCACCGATAGCCCAAAGCAGTTATTTCTAAACAGATAAATAAATCTATCAAACAGATAATTTATTATATTTTCTATCGGTGAGTGATTTATCAATCCAACAACACCATTCCATCTCATATTTTCCCAATTTCATGATTTCCAATTCAATTTCATATTTCCATAATTAATTTCATTAATTACACAACTGACCTATTTAGGTCCAATTAGGGCATTTCCCCCCTCCCCCTCTTTTCTCAAATATCAACCTTAAGGCTCAATTTCATCACTTATACCTAAATAACCCCATTACAAGACCTCACATACATAATGGAGTCCAAAAATAGAAAACCCCTCTTTCAAACATTTCAAATTTTCAATTTTCAAACCTTAACTTTACCCAAACTTCCCAAATCTTATCATTTATACAAAATGACTAAAATTTATGTTAAAACTCATAAGAAGGAGTAGATTATCCCTACCTCAAATGGAGAAGCTCAAAGAGGAGAAGAAGAGAAACTCAAGATGCTCCAAAGCCCAACTTTTTGATCGAAAGTATGCCCTCGCAATGCTCTAGCTTTTATACGAAGGGACTAGGATAGAAAACCTCTAGAACAAGGTGTATTTGTAGAGAGAGAGAGAGAGAGTTTAGAGAGAGAGGCTGTCGATTTAGGGTTTTGGAGTGAAAGAGGAGATGAAAAAGTGATAAAAATCATGCTGCTGCGAACTGACATACATGAGGCTCGCTCGAGCGAAGGAGTAGTTGCTCGAGCGACCAGACACAAAAGAACCTCGCATGAGCGTAGAAAGCGTCACTCGAGCGAGAAATGCAAAGCTTCAGATCTGCAACCCAGACGCACGCTCGAGCGCAAGAGTGCTCGCTCGAGCGAAGGAAGACAAAACACAGGGTCTCGCTTGAGCGCAAAAAAGCTCGCTCGAGTGAAGAATGCTTTCCTTCATGTCCAAAAGAGACACAGACGCTCGCTCGAGTGCAAGAAGCCTCGCTCGAGCGAAGAGACACACCACGCAAGGCTCGCTAGAGCGTAAGAAAGCTCGATCAAGCGGAAGCTGCATCTGAAGAAAAACCTGAGAACCCACCATCGTCGCTCGAGCGCAAGAACCTTCGCTCGAGCGAAGAAGCAAATACCCAAGGCTCGCTCGAGTGCAAAAAGCCTCGGTCAAGCGAAGGAGTCAAATCCTGGGCAGCAACCATTTGTTCCAACTCACAACCAACCTGTTCTAAACTTAACCAATACATCCCACAACTCAAATACAAGGAATTAAAGGATGGAAACCAGATATAAACAACAACAGCCAACCATGGAACCCGAGTCCGGAATACGATAAATGACGGGGAAAAATCGGGATCGCTATAACCTTCCCCCCTTAAAGAATTTCGTCCCTAAAATTTGATATAAGTTTCAAAATTGTGATCATACAACTCTCAACAAGATTATAATTCAACTTTCATCAACATGACCCACCACCGGTCATTCCATCTCTTCTCAAGAGAACAATTTACAATATAACTCAACATGTATCATCAACATGCATCCTTTTGAAATTCAACTAACTTCAGCACATATATCTCATGCTTTCCAAAACATATTCAATGTTCATAATCATATTTTCATTTCTAAAACATATTCAACATATACAATGTTCCATAATCTCAAACATATACAATGTTCTTAGAGTTCATCAACAAAACAACATTTCAACATAAACTCAAACATTAACAAATAGGTCTGGATATTTCTCTCGAACCTCTAATTCACGTTCCCAAGTGGCTTCCTCAACTGCGTGATGTTTCCACAATACCTTGACCAAGGGAATCGTCTTGCCTCGCAAGACTTGGTCCCGCCTATCCAAGACCCTCACCGGTCTCTCTTCATACGAGACATCCTCATCTACCTCTGAGTCGGTCCAATCCAATACGTGTGTTGGATCCGGCTCATATTTCCGAAGCATACTAACATGAAACACGTCATGCACTCTGGACAGTTGCAGCGGCAAAGCTAAATGGTAGGTAACCTCTCCAATCCTCTCAAGGATCTCAAAAGGGCCAATAAACCGAAGGGACAACTTCCCACTCTTTCCAAACCTCATCAAGCCTCGTCTAGTTGATATCTTCAGAAAGACGTGATCACCCACCTCAAATTCCAAAGGCCTCTTCCGATGGTCGGCATAATTCTTTTGGCGACTCTGGGCTGTAACCAATCTCTTACGGATAAGTGTCACTTTCTCCATCGTTTCTCACACCAACTTCGGACCCAACAAAGGTGCATCACCCTCCTCGGCTCAACACACTGGTGACCTACACGGTCGGCCATACAAGGTCTCAAACAGTGCCATACCAATACTCGATTAGAAACTGTTATTGTAGGCAAACTCCACTAATGGTAGGTGTCTCTCCCACGACCCCTTAAAGTCAAGGACACAACCTCGAAGCATATTCTCAAGGATCTGAATAGTGCGCTCAGACTGCTCGTCAGTCTCATAATGGTAAGCCGTGGTAAAAGTCAATCTAGTGCCACAACCTAGTAGTAAAGCGCGGATCTCTATCTGAGACAATCGACACTGGGACCCCGTGCAACCTCACTATGTCCTGTATATACAAGTCGGCAAGATGATCTACCAAATCTCTCACGCGCATAGGAATAAAGTGCGTCGACTTAGTCAACCAGCCAACCACCACCCAAATGGCGTCACTATCCCGTTGAGTCCTCGGAAGACCCACGACAAAATCCATTGTGACGTGCTCCAATTTCCACTCAGCGATGGGCAAGGGTTACAACAAACCCGCTAGCTTCTAATGCTCGACCTTCATTTGCTGACAAGGAAGGCACTTCGACACAAACACTGCCACATCTTTCTTCATACCTGTCCACCAAAACTGGCGACTCAGATCATGATACATCTTCGTGCCTCCCGGATGCACCGCAAGGCGCGAATGGTGAAACTCTCGGAGTACTTCCTCTCGGCAAGACTCTGGCACAAATAAGCGGTCTCGGTACCTCACACTCAGGTCGGGATACACAGCCAAACCCTTCTCTACCTTCCCGCTAGAAATCTTCTCCTGGAGGGATTCTACCTCAAAATCACCCTTCTATGCCTATAACACTCGATTCACAAGCGTAGGTTGTGCAACTACAGAAAACAAGGCCGCATATTCAACAGACTCACCCAAAAGCAAGTCAAACTCGCCAAGAGCACCTAACATCTCCCATTCTCGGATTGCAATACAAGCTACATCACTAATGGACTTCCTACTTAGGGCATCGGCCACAACATTGGCCTTTCCCGGATGATAATACAACTCGAAATCGTAATCTTCTATAAACTCCATCCACATTCTCTACCTCAAATTCAAGTCCTTCTATGTAAATAGATACTTTAGACTCTTATGATTTGAGAACATCTCGAATCTCTTACCATAAAGATAGTGCCTCCAAATCTTCAAGGCAAATATCACAGCTGCTAACTCAAGGTCGTGAGTAGGGTAATTTCTCTCGTGTGTTTTCAATTGACGTGAGCCATAGGCTACTACTTTCCCCTCTTGCATCAATACATAACCCAAACCCTTTCGTGAAGCATCACAATATACTGCATAACCCAAACCCATCTCCAGAATAATCAAGACTGGAGCAGTGGTGAGTCTAACTTTAAGCCCTTGGAACGACTTTTCACAAGTCTCACTCTACACAAAATTGACCCCTTTCCGCGTCAATCTAGTCAAAGGCGAAGCTTGCCTTGAGAAATCCTTTACAAATTGACGATAATACCTGGCTAATCCCAGAAAATTACGGATCTCAAAGACACTCTTAGGCTGTGCCCAATCTTGCACTGCCCCTATCTTGGATGAATCTACAGTCACCCCTTCCCCGGATACCACATGGCCTAAAAATTTAACCTCTCTTAGCCAGAGCTCACACTTCCCAAATTTAGCATACAGCTTATGGGCTCTAAGCAACTCAAGCACCACTCGCAAGTGTTCCTCGTACTCCTCCTCAGAAGGTGAATAAATCAAAATGTCGTCCATGAAAATAACTACAAAACGATCTAAGAACTCCCAGAAGATCCGGTTCATCAAGTCCATGAACACAGTCGGTGCATTGGTTAGCCCAAAAGGCATTACCAGAAATTCATAATGGCCATACCGCGTATGAAATGCCGTCTTTGGGATATCCTCCTCCCTGACCCTCAACTAGCGGTAGCCTGATCTCATGTCTATCTTAGAGAAATAACGGGACCTTTTCAACTGGTCAAACCGATTATCTATACGAGGCATAGGGTACTTGTTCTTAACCGTAGCCCGATTCAATTTTTGGTAATATATACAAAGCCTCAAAGTCCCATATTTCTTCTTAGCAAAGAGGGTCGGTGCTTCCCAAAGCGAAGTGCTAGGGCGAATAAAACCCTTATCTAACAACTCTTGGAGTTGAACCTTCAACTCACTCAACTCTGCTGGAGCAAAATGATATGGAGCCATGGAAATCGATGCCGTGCCAGCCATTAAGTCAACAGAGAACTCAATCTCCCAGTGGGGTAGTAAACTAACGAGGTCCTCGGGAAAAACGTCTGAGTACTCACAAACCACTCTTGGCAACTTGACCCGGGTCTCATCACACTCACTACTCATAAAGCTAGCGAAAAGACCACTAAGCTTACTCCTCCCTCGCAGATCATACACCGGTGGTAAGACTTTACCAACCCGATCCCCCAAGAAATGGAAGCAGTCACCGCTCAAGGTACATACAGTAACCCTCTGACGATAGCAATCTATAAAAGCCCGATATGACGATAACCAGTCCATACCCAAAATCACATCAAACCCAGACATATCCATTACTACAAAAGAAAATGGAAGCCGGCGGTCGGCGACCTCTATATCACAGCCCCGACACCCCTTGTTTCAAAACCATCTCGCCCCCAATAGGTGATACAACACAAATAGGAGATGCTAACTGTGCCAACTCCAATCCCAAAACAGACGCAAATGTAGAAGATATAAACGAATGGGATGCACCCGCATCAATTAACACATTGGCAACCGAGTTACAAAACAAAAAGGTACCTCTCATAACGGATGGAGCCGGTACAAGATCCGGCGCTGTAATAGCATACACGCGCCTTGTAGGTCTCTGATCTACCTGCTCACCTCTCGGAGCATAAGACTGCTACACAGACTAAGCCGAAGAGGTTCCCTGATTGGCCCTCGAGGCCTGAGCTGACTGAGCTGGCTGATAACTCTGTGTCTGCCTCGAACCAGACACACTAGATGTGCCACCCAACTGTGGGCGAAACCTCTTCAAGTGCCCCGCCTGCCCACACTGATAACAAGTGAGCGGCTGGCCTCTGCCCTGACTCTGGCCCTGAGAATGAGCTGAAGATGAAGCTGCTCACTGCCCTCCTCCCCTCTGTGGACAAGCTGGAGACCTGTGGCCTAGCTGGCCACATTTGTAACAGGTGATGTCTCCCTGACCGCCTCTCCTAGAACCCAACCTCGGTACTGGAAAGGTGGATCTCGAATGCACTCCTTGGGACTACTGAGGGTTAGAACCCCTCTGCCTCTTACCGTCTCCCTGGCCATCCTGACTCTTCCTGGAGCCCCTCATCCTCTCATTCTCAGCATGCATAATGGTCTTAAGATGGGCAACAGCCTCCACAAGACGCCCATACTCCCTAATCATGGACCCGACAACTCGAAACATAAGTCCGGTCTCAAGATGGGCTGCACCAACTTGGAGAATTGATCCCTCAACTTCTCCTTCGCCGTAGCAGGCAAGTACTTGTCCTGGAAAGCTTTCACAAAGGCCTCCCAAGTCCCTCCAATGCGTCCCCGTGCATACTTCCACCATTGACCCGCGTCTCCCTTCAACTGGAAGGATGCCAAGGTCACCCTCAAGCCTTCGACTTCAATGCTAAGCATCTCAAACGTCTTCGTCATCTGTTCCAACCACTATCAGCCTTCACCGGCTCTTTAGGATCCCCCAAAAATTCATCCAGATTCGACAGAAAAAACTCCCTCTTGTGAAAAGACGGCCCTACCTCAGCTGCATGGGCCTGGACTTGATTCTCAGCCTTGAGAATGTCCATGGAGTCCCTCAATGCTCCTGCCATTTCGTAGGCTAGGGCGTCCGTGGCCTGTTGACCTACTGGCTCAGCCACGTTGGCTTGACCAACACCCTCCTCCTGTGCCGAAATCTCATCCGGTATAGGCATCTCCTGTCTCCTTGGCCTACCACACCTACCTCCACAACCTCATCCTGACATCCTAATAAAGGTAACAAAAGGATTAGCACATTCACAAATGTGTCGAAGCTATTTCACTCGCGTCCTAATACAGTGGACAATAATAATTCACTCCACGTAAGCATGTACTCACATAAACACTTACGAATTTCGTTTCCGAATAATGACCATCCCATGGCATTGCTAGAGTTCCAGTTAAAAACGGCAGTGATCAAGTGCCCTTCCAACAAGACTCCCAGAAACCCATAGACCTGACAAACATCCTAGAAACTAAATTCCATACCCATATAGTCATATAAACATGTTATCACATAAGCACATAACATCATACATAAGTCTCTAACAAGCGAGACAAACCCATTGTTGTACTAACCACTTCCCACATACCCAAAGTATTTAAACCCGGTACGCTCTGATACCAAATTGTAACACCCTCAAAATAATACACAATCCCATCATTTAACAGCTCTATATTCATGATAGATAAATCACATTCCACACATACATCAGAGTTAATATTACAAAAGGGTATTTCATATAAGTTCCAACTGTTTACAACAGAATAAAATACCCTATGGGCTTACATCTTTCCAAGTAATAACTTGGTTACAACAAAAGAAGAGTACTAACTCTTTACATATAAAGCCCTCGGCTTGAATTTACATGTAATTACCAAAACAAAGATAATCAAATGGAGTCTTCAACTCTTAAACCTCCCAAGCTAAGACCTTGAAGGCGGCATGTCACTTGTACCTAAAAATGGTGTCCCAAGTAGGTTGAGCCAATGCCCAGTAGAGATATGCTAAACATAATATGAGAATTAACTAAAACATTAGCATTCGATAAATGTTTAACACTTAAATGCCAACTACATTCCTTCCATAACCAATCAACATTGACGAACCGCTTACTTTCATTTATCCAAATCAATCCGTTTACATTATTCATTATTATCCAAACAGTTTAAAATGAGACTACAACTCATATAGCAACACTTCAATAACAGCAACATTCAACACTTCCATTTTCTTGCCATTTTACAGAACTACGTTCGAGGGAATCGACACCCAAATATATAAAAGATTTCGGGACTTTCACCCTAGACACTCTGGCCAACTTAATTATCTATGGAGTCCATCCCCTATCTCCTCCAAAACAAATGGAGTACATTCCCTATCTCCTCCCACAAAATATACATATATAATGTATTTAAACACATAGTCATATGCAATGACCCACAATTCACATATTCAATGCATTAATTCCACCATCACATTCAATGGCATAATCCAATTGATTAGTTCCAATTTCCTTAATCATCATACAGTGTCTACAACAATCAAGGCTATCCTCCACCGATAGCCCAAAGCAGTTATTTCTAAACAGATAAATAAATCTATCAAACAGATAATTTATTATATTTTCCATCGGTGAGTGATTTATCAATCCAACAACACCATTCCATCTCATATTTTCCCAATTTCATGATTTCCAATTCAATTTCGTATTTCCATAATTAATTTCATTAATTACACAACTGACCTATTTAGGTCCAATTAGGGCATTTCCCTCCTCCCCCCATTTTCTCAAATATCAACCTTAAGGCTCAATTTCATCACTTATACCCAAATAACCCCATTACAAGACCTCACATACATAATGGAGTCCAAAAATAGAAAACCCCTCTTTCAAACATTTCAAAATTTCAATTTTCAAACCCTAACTTTACCCAAACTTCCCAAATCTCACAATTTATACAAAATGACTAAAATTTATGTTAAAACTCATAAGAAGGAGTAGATTATCCCTACCTCAAATGGAGAAGCTCATGGAGGAGAAGAAGAGAAACTCAAGATGCTCCAAAGTCTAACTTTTTCGGATCAAAAGGATGCCCATGCAATGCTCTAGCTTTTATATGAAGAGACTAGGATAGAAAACCTCTAGAACAAGGTGTCTTTGTAGAGAGAGAGAGAGAGAGAGAGAGAGAGAGAGAGAGAGAGAGAGAGTTTAGAGAGAGAGGCTGTCGATTTAGGGTTTTGGAGTGAGAGATGAGATGAAAAAGTGATAAAAATCACGCTGCTGCGAATTGACATACACGAGGCTCGCTCGAGCGAAGGAGTGGTCGCTTGAGCGACCAGACACAAAAGAACCTCGCTCGAGCGTAGGAAGCGTCGCTTGAGCGAGAAATGCAAAGCTTCAGGTTTGCAACCCAGACGTACGCTCGAGCGCAAGAGTGCTCGCTCGAGGGAAGGAAGACAAAACACAGGGTCTCGCTCGAGCGCAAAAAAGCTCGCTCGAGCGAAGAATGCTTACCTTCAGGTCCAAAAGAGACGCATACGCTCGCTCGAGCGTAAGAAACCTTGCTCGAGCAAAGAGACACACCACGCAAGGCTCGGTCGAGCGCAAGAAAGCTTGGTCGAGCGGAAGCTGCATCTAAAGAAAAACCTGAGAACCCACCATCCTCGCTCGAGCGCAAGCACCTTCGCTTGAGCGAAGAAGCAAATACCCAAGACTTGCTCGAGGGCAAAAAGCCTCGGTTGAGCGAAAAAGCCAAATCCTGGGCAGCAACCATTTGTTCCAACTCAGAACCAACCTGTTCTAAACTTAACCAACACATCCCACAACTCAAATACAAGGAATTAAAGGATGGAAACAAGATATAAACAACAACAACCAACCATGGAACCTGAGTCGGGAATACGATAAATGACGGGGAAAAATCGGGATAACTATATAGCTGTTTTATCAAAATATATTGCTTAGATGAAATAAACTAAGATTGACCTTATAAAAAATGGAACGAATGAGAGTGCTTGATTAGAAATGAACTTCCCATTCAAACAACTGTTAACTTTTATTTTACAATCTCACATCAGGAAAAGAAGGAAAAAATGAGTTGTTTCACTATATAAATCTTATGGTTCTATTTAATATTGTAGCGTTGTGCATGTTTCAGTTCAAGATAGTTTAAATTTTAAAATTAAAATAAAATCTAAAAGTTTTAATCAATTAATTTTTGTATAAGTTGGTTGGTCCTTTGACCAAGCTGATAGGATAAACCATTTTCGGTTTGACTAATTCGCTGGTTTAACTGCGATTTTATCAAAATATATTGGTTAAATTTGTTTGATTCGAATTAAATTAAAGATTGGCCTAATTAAAGATTAAACGGCTAAGATTACTTGATTCGAAATAAACTTCCCACCCAAACAATTATTAACTTTTAAACTATTAAGAAAATCTCCATTGGCTAGCTTTCATTTAACTTTTATTTTATAATTCCACATCAAGAAAAGAAGGAAAAAGTGAATTGTTTTACTTACATAAAGTGAATCTTATGCTCCCATTTATATAAGCAAAATGAGATTTTTAGTGAGAAGCCTTATGATCAATATCTCATACTAATTGTTTTAATTTTTTAAATTTTAAACAATTAAGAAAATCCCGATTGGCTAACTTCCATTTAACTTTTATTTTACACTCTCACATAGAGGTTGTGATTTTAAAAATAATTTTGTATGAGATTTTGAAACTCTCATAATATCTCTCCTTAAAAGTATTCTTTTATAAAATATATAGATATATTGATAATCTCAATGTTACTCTTACTGCTCCTTAATACAAAAATTATGAAATAATATGATAATTTTAAATTTGTATTTAAAACTTATAAATTATGAGATAGATTATTATAATTTTAAATTTATATTGTGTCGATTTTAAATTTAAATTAATAGATTGCTTTCCATATTTAGTGATAGTTTAAATTTTAATAAAATAAAATTAAAAAGTTTTAATTAATTAATTTTTGTGTAAGTTGGTTGGTCTTTTGACCTAACTGATAAAGCTAAATCGTTTTTGGTTTGAATGATTTGCTGGTTTAGTCGTAATTTTAGCGGTTTTATATGTTACGATGATTCTTTCTTACTCGTTTTAAAATTTTCTTTAATTATTTCCTTTCAAAAACCAATATGATAATTTTTTAAAATTCATATTTTTTTATGGGAGATTTATTAGAAAATCATTTTTCAAGTGTTTGTATCCCAATTAATCCATAAGATATTCTTGTATTCTAATAGGTCCTATTATTTGAACATTTGATTTACCAAATCCTAATTCTCATATTTAAAGTATTTTATGGACATTTCTACCCTTACAAATATTTTTTGAACGGTTACCAATTTGGTAATGTGAAAATTTATATTTTACAATGTGACTATTCACATTGATGTGTGAATGTTCACATTGATAATATGAACATTCATATTGACATGTTAACATTCACATTGACGATGTGAACATTTACATTGACGATGTGAACATTCACATCACGGAACATTTACACTGTAAATGTGAATATTATTAGGGGTATTTTGGTAACTATGTCACTCATAGGACTTATTGAAATATAAGAAAATAATGTGGACAAATGGAACATAAGTAGGTGAAAAGGGATTTATGAAAAAGTGCTCCTACTTTTATTCTAAAATAGTAAAGTATTAGAATTATGTCATTCTTTTTTTTTTTTTTTATAACAAAGCATAATTTTAATTATTAATTGTCAATACCACAATTTTAATATATCTATACTATATATTATAATAAAAGAACATTTGAAATAAAACCCTTAAACTCATATATAAAATTTTATTTATGAGAGACAAAATAATAAAAAATTAAATATAATTACCATATTTTTAATAAATAATTTATTATTTTATCCGTGCGTAGCACGGGTGATATGCTAGTTTGATATTAAATGGAAAGAACTAATCAATTTGTGACACATGCATTATATTTTAAAAAATACAAAAATTAAGAAAAATGGATTAGAGCTTTGGAGCTCAATGACTGGACAACGTTTTGCAATTTATAATAGTATAGTATAGATAGATATAAATGATGGATTTGCCCTCTCAGTCCTGTGGTTAATCCTTGTTTGGAGTTCCCTTCTGTGATGACCGGGGGCGTTATTAGTTTTGTTTTCCTTGTTAACTAATTGGGTTTGTTGCATTCCGGAGTTTTGCTCAAATTTTTTTTTTTTGCTCTTGTTTATTCCGGGGTTGAATTTCACTCGTTTTGAAGGATGCTTAGTCGAGTCCAGAGTGTTGGGAATTGAACCGGAAAAATTCTAGGCTGGAGGACTAGGACCGCAAGTGCGGGTTCTTGGGCCACACATGCGGGGGATGAGGCCGCACGTGCGGGGAAATGTGGGCTCTTGAAGATTTGCACACTGCATTACATGCAGGTGCGGAGAGGGAGTGCAGGAAGGTGTAGACCCGACTTTCTTCGCGCGTCCCCCTTTTGGAGAAGGCGCGAATTGGTCTTACTACAATTTAGACTCCTGTCATGATTTTGAATCTAATCTCACAAAGTGCAATGTGAGACTGATAAACACCAAAGAGTCCAATCCGGCAAATCATTTTGGAAAATCAGATTTTGAATCAAATAATGCCAAAACTAGACTACTTTGCCAGATTATAGAGTTGCCACCTAAATGTTTTATTTTTGGGAAATTTAGGCAACCCTGACTCGTGCCAAAGGCCATGTGTCCGTCATCACCAAAGTTGCCTCAACTCGGGAACTTGGGTACAAGAGGGGAAGGTCCTGAAATGAGCACCGCCGCTTGCCCGAACAAAGATCAGCCTCTACTAAGCATGATATGTTGTTTTATAAACACATGTGTTATTGTTCTGATTATTAACTAACTTTACTATGTGATGCGCATAGCATACAAGTATAGACTAAAATCACAAGAATTGGAACAAAAGAACTCATGTTTGTTTTCGAAAATGGTTTGAAAGTGCGACTTGCAAGTGGGCTAAAGTGCGGATTTGCCACCCTTAAGTGGGCTTAAAAACGTGATGATTTGCCACTTCGCAAAGTGGGCTTAAAACTCACAATCATCGAGTTGTTCCAATTTAGGCAATCAAGCCTCCACCCACGGCATTCATGCAGTTAAACACTTAAGCAAATAGCCTCATGGCAAGCATGCTATCATGGCAACACTTACACTCATGCAAGGATGATAAAGCGTAACACTTACAGTGTACTTCGAGCCAAAACAAAAGCTAGTTAGAAAACTATGCATGATCCTAACTATACAGAATGCCTAATGCAACACATGCAATATGCAACTAATAGGCTCGGCTGTCTAAGATGGCATATGAATGCAACAATTTGATACATGTATTCAAATAGGCATTGAAATACGATGCAGTTTGAATGATGCGCCGAGCCCGGTGCATGCAATACAAATGAATGAATGCAAACATGCAAAGGATAATGTATGCTAATTGAAAAATGACCCTAAACTAACCATCGAAAGCGGTTAAGTAAAAGGGAGAAAGAAATGGGGTTGGAAGACATGCACACACACACGCACACTTATTAAAACATTGCGCCCTCTCGACGGAGGGTCCGAATGAATTAGAGCTAAGCTATTCTAAGCTAAGCTAATCAAACTAATCTAATTAAACTAATTAGACTAATTATTACAAACCAATCGAATAACTAGTAATCTACTTACTAATTATTACAACAATTTAACTAATTAACAAATGAATTAATTAAATTACAAATTCAAATGCTAACTACCAAGTAAAGCTCTAAAATTAAACTGCCTCAGCTCTGTTTGAAGAATTTGAAAATGCATGCCTCGGTTTCCATCTTGAAAAGCTCTCCTGTTTGCTCTTTAGAGGCTCTGTTTGCAGGGTGTCTTCAAGAACTTTCTGCTGAAACTTACCAAAACAATGCTGGGGAGTGCACCAATGGCCTGCCGGCCATCTGCTGGCCAAGAGTGTGCCTCTGCCGGCCAAGGATGTAAGGGTGCCGGCCAACAATGAAAGGGTGCCGACCATTGGTGTGCTGTGACACCAAACTGCAACAGAGCACAAAACAGAGGAAAATAGAGGTTCTCCCAAGGACATGTTTGAACTATGCCACTCCTTATCATCTCAAAACATCAAGGAAGAGACACCATTGGATCCAAAACCATCAATCAAGCATTTAAATGTATGATGGCCAAGGATCCAACTTGCACAAATTTAGTAAATGCACAACAAACAAGACTCTAGGACCACTACCTTATCATGGATGATCAAAGGCAATGGAGACAAAGGGAATTAGCTCATTTTCATCATTTTGAGTATGAAATGGGCCAATCGACCTTGTGTTCAATATAACGTCCGATTGAACACAATGCAATGCACACAAAACATGTTTATCTTGGCATGTTTTACTTGGCTCAATTCTTGTTTAAACATTTTAAGTTACCAAGCCATTCATTAACCAATTTGTCCAATTGTGAAAGTCCTCTAATGAGAGGAAGGTCAATCAAAAGATGACTTAAGACATGGGAGAGACCATGCCTTTGACTAGAAGGAACCCTCAAAAGAGGGTTAAAGCCATTTAAGCATAAGCCTCAATCCTATAGCTTAAGCACAACTTAAGACTAACCAACCCTCAAAACAAATCAAAAGTAAGGAAATAAGGGAGGTGGCAGATTTTTAGTGCTGAAATGGCATGCCAAAGACACCAAACCATGCAAGCAAAGCATGCAAGACATGTTCAAAAGCCATAATCATCAAGACTAGTGAGGAGCATTACACTAGAGGCATGCAATACAATGCTCAAATGACCAAACCAGCTCAAAACAGAGCTACATCATGCCAAAACAGTGGCCAAAATGTGCTGAGATGGTGGCATGAAAAGCAAGAAAATCATGCTCACTCATTGGCTCACAAACAAGGCATAAAGCACAACTCTCAAATACAATGAAAGAATGGAATATGTGAGAGTGTGACAATGATGTATGCTCTGAAATCACATGTAAAATGATGTCATATCATGTAAACAACTCAAACAAAGCATGCTAAGGACCTTGAAACACAAAGCTAGTCAAGGTCAACTACACTATAGCCATACAAAGCAAGTCTCAAGGGACCAAGACCACTCAAAATAGAGCTTAAGCTTGTCAAAACAAGGCCAAACACATGCTGGAATGGAGCCAACACATGCTAGAATGATAGGCTAAAACATCAATCACACTAGGCTAGTGAACAAGATTGCACTACAAGTGTAAGAAGCAAGCAAGAGTTGACCAATCCAGCCCAAAACAGAGTTATAGCATGTCAAAAAAGTCATAAAAACATGCTGAGAACTGTAGACACCCCATTTTTGGCTAACCTTAAGACTCAGACGTCATCGATTGAGCGCTTGATGATTGTGCATGTTTGTGCTCATTTTGAGTTTCCGGAGCCTTTGGCCGAGTGCCATGTCTGGGGACCTCTTAACTTTCTCCTCTTGGCTTGGTTTTTGGACCATGCCTTGTTGCCTTTGCCTAGAGGGAAACAGAGGCCTGTAGGCCACTTTTTGTAGCAGTAGACTACCTTTCTCTCTCGTAGACCACTTTTTGTACCCGTAAACTAGTTTTCTAGGCTTTCGACTAAGTGCCTCGCCTTGCAGACTCTTGTCTTGCTTCCTTTTTGGTTTGTTTTTGAACCAAACCTTGTTATCCTTTGCCTGGAAGGTGGAATAGGGGTGTAGACCAGTTTCTCCCCCTGTAGACCACTTTTCTTCCCTGCCAGCCACTTTTAGTGGTCGGCCAGCTAGGGTGGGTGGTGTGTGGACCACCTAAGGTGGTCGACTGCCTGCCACCACCTTTCTCTCTTTGTGTAGACCACCTTTCCCCCATGCCGACCGGTTTTGTGCCTTGTAGACCACCTTTTGTGGTCGGACGACTAGTGGGAGTGGTCGGTCGACCACTTCAACTGGTCGGCAGCCTTTCTGCTTTTTCTGCAGATATTTTTCTTGCCAGCTGTTGGGCACAGAAGGCATCCTCCATACACGTGTATGGAGGGATTGCACCAAGCTTCAAGCTTGTTCAACAAGCTCGAGGATTGGAATTCTATAAGAGGGAAGGTCCCTCTTCCTTTCCAGAAGTTCTGAAATTGCTTAGGGCTATACATATCCCTCTATCTCTATATTTCTCTCTCTCTCTCTCTCTCTCTCTATATATATATATATATTTGTGCTTAGAAGTGTAGTTTCTTCACACTTTTGCACACAAACACCTACTCAAACACCACACTCTTGACGCTGATGTACCTAAGGGCCTTGCTTGGACTCAAAAGTTGGTTTTAGCTTAGAAAAGTTGCTGGAGTTGTTTCCATGTTCTTGTTCTTCAAGGGTAAGAAACTAGCCCCTTTAAAGCTTTGTTTTGATTAAGTCTTTAGGCCACCTCTGCATGCTTTTTTTTTTTTTGGCCTAGCTTTCAACTGCAAAAAGCTTCTTTTTTAAGTACTTAAAATGTTTGTTTAAGGCTTTGTTTGTGTTGGGGGTGGTCTACCCCCTTTGGTGGCTTGTTATGCTTTGTTTTGTGCCACCTCTTTAGGCCTTTGAGATCACCTTTGTTTGGCCTCTTCACCACTGAATGCTAGAGGAATTTCAGTGGTGGAAAGTGTGTTTTGAGGCCCCAAATAGGAGGGGGTCATCCTCTCTCCTTGTGTCTTGGTTGCTTGTGTTGTTGGCCTCATGTTTGAGCATGTTGTTCTAGTATATGTTGGCTTGTTCTTAGCTTATTTTTGGCATTATTTCAGCATGGCATAACACTGTTTTGGCTTGGTTTGGTTACCTCATGCATGTTTTTTACACTTGTAGTGCAATCTTGCCATTTAGCCTTGTGTGCTCAATGCTTTGATCCATCATGCTAGCCTATTTGGGTTCTATTTCAGCATGTTTTTGGTGTTATTTTAGCATGCCTTAGCTCTGTTTTGGGTTGATTTGATTGCCTCTTGCATGCTTCATACCCTTGTAGTGCAATCCTCCCCATAGCCTTAACATGCATCATGCTTTGGACCACCATTTTAGCATGTTTTTGGCTTCACTCCAGCAAGCTTGTACTCATGTTTTTGCCATGCTTAAGCTTTATTTTAAGTGGTTTTGGTCATGCATGCCTAGGAATGGCAACGGGGCGGGGCGGGGCCGGGGATCACCCTCCCCGTCCCCGATCCCCGACGGTGAAAAATCCCCCATCCCCGGCCCCGATCCCCGACGGGGACCCTGTCACCACCCCCGTCCCCGTCCCCTAACGGGGATCGGGTTTCCCCGACCCCGAAGAGTCCCCGGCCAAAAAAAAAAAAAAAGAGGTTCAATAACAGATTTAACAACACACACACTCAGATTTAATAACTTCAACAACAGATTCAACAACACAACACTCAGATTTAATACCAAATGCCAAAAAAAAAATAAAAAAGAGCTTCAAATAACCTAAACACACCCAGATCTTCAGATTTAATACCAAAAAAGAGCTTCAGATTTAACAACACACACACCCAGATTCAACAATACACACACCCAGATCTGATCAACCAACACCCAGATTCAACAACACACACACACCTGGATCTGATCAACAACACACACACCCAGATCTGATCAACAACACACCCCGTGACGCCGTGAGGGAGAGGAGGAGCGGCCGACGCCATCGCCGTGAGCATCGCAGCAGAGAGAGGGAGAGAGGCCGAGATAAGAGAGGGAGGAGTGACCCCGTTGATCGAAGTCTGTGGAGGTAGATCGAAGTCTGTGATCGGAGGTAGATCGGAGGACGGTGGTGAAGGCGAGGAGAGGAGGAGGCGACGGAGGGAGGGTTGGACCTTCGCTTCTCTCATCTCTCAGTCACAGAGAGAGCAACACAGAGTAGAGGGGGAGAAGAATGAGAGAGAGAGAGAGAGAGAGAGAGTGGTTGAAATAAAATAATAGCCTAACCCACTAATTTGTAAACAGCCTAACCCACTAATTTGTAAACATATATTATATATATCTATATACACACGGGGACTAATCGGGGAGAGGTCGGGCCGGGGCCGGGGCGGGCCGGGGCTGAAACATGCATCCCCGTCCCCGGCCCGGATATCATCGGGGATGAAATTTTGAATACCGTCCCCGTCCCCACGGGGATATTTTTCGGGGAATCACCATTCAATTCGGGGTCGGGGGGTCGGGTCCCCATCGGGCCGGGTCCCCATTGCCATCTCTATGCATGCCTTGCTTTGTGTAGCCATGGTGCAATCTTGCTCATTAGCTTTGAGTTTTCAAGTCTCTATCATGCGTTAGTTGAGTTGTTTGCATGCTTTGGCCTCATTTCTACCATGATTTCAGTGTGTGTAGTGTGGTCATACACTCTCATGCTTCACTCTTTCAATGCTTTGGAGGGTTATGTTTTATGCATCACTTATGAACCAATATGTATGCATGCTTGCCTAAGCTTTTGGGCTACCATCTCAATGTGTTTTTTGCTCATATTTTGCCATAATACAACCTGTTTTTGGCTGGTTTGGCCACTTGTGGTTTGCATCTCATACTTGTAGAGTAAATCTCATTTACTAGCCTTGCATGCTTTTTGTTTTTAGCTCATTATTCTAGCGTGTGTTGGCTCTACTCCAACATGTTTTTGGCCTTGATTTGACATGCTCTAGGACTATTTTGGGTTGTCTTGGCCATATGGTTCATGTATTGCATAGCTGTAGTGCAATGGGCCTGACTAGCCTTGTGTCTTGATGTCTTTAGCATGCTTTGTTTGAGATGTTTGCTTGCCATGACATCATTTCACACATGATTTCAGAGCATATAGTATTGCCATATTCTCATACATATCACTCTTTGATTGTGCTTGAGAGTTGTGTTTAATGCCTTATTTGTGAGCTGATATGGGAGCATATCTTTCTTGCCATCTATGTTGCAAGTCTAGCATGTTTTTACTACTATTTTGACCTGCCTTAGGTCTATTTTGAATGGTTGAGGTCATTTGAGCATTACTTAGTATGCTTGTAGTGCAATAGCCTTGACTAGCTTTGAGGTTTGAGGTATCTTGCATGCTTGACTTGGGGTATTTGCATGTTTTGGCATCATTTGGAATGATATTTCAGAGCATATAGTGTTGTCACACTTCCATGTTTTTCACTCTTTAAGTGCTCTTGAGAGTTGTACCTTTATACCTTATTCATGGGCCAATGCATGAGCATGCATTTTCTTGCTTTCAATGCTATTATTTCAGAGTGTTTTGGCCCCAATTTTGGCATGCATGAGGTCAGTTTGGGGCTGGTTTGGTCCATTGAGCATTGCATTACCTAGCCCTTGTGTTGTGTCCTTCACTAGTTTCAATGTTTAAGGACTCTAACTTGTCATGCTCATGTTGTTTGCATATTGTTGCATTGCATTGTGTTTGGCATATTGTTACATTGCATTGTGTTTGGATCAAGCGTTAATCCAAACACGAGAAACGAGGGACGTTTCATGCATGAAGTGATGAAACGTGCCTTATTTCTCGATCGCCAACCCTCTTGATCATGCATGATAGAGGTGGAGGCTTTTATGTGTTATTTGTGCATTCATTAACATTGACTTGTGCAATCTCGGCTTCTCAGCCATCGTGCATTGCGATGCTTGGTTGGCAGCCCAAGAGTCGAGAACCACACTCCCTTGAGCTTGAAAAATGATAGGGAGGGTGGTTGTGCACACATTTCCTTGCAAATGCACTGCCATGCCCTTGTTGTTCTCTGTTGCAGCAAAACTGGAGTTTGCCAAAAATTCTGGTCGACAGACCAGTAAAAGTAGCTGGCCGACCACTTTTTATGGTCTACAGCCACTTTTTCTAGTCTACAGATGGTCTACAGCCACCTTTTCTGGTCGGCAGCCCACCAGGAGGTCCCCATTTTAGAGTAGAAGCATTCTGGAAGTTTGTACAGTGTTCTGAGATTAAATGCAAACAGAGACAATTTTGGGCATAGCAATGGATTTCCGAGAAACCGAGTGCGAGCATGCATCATTTTCTTCTTCAAACAGAGCTGGAGCAGCTTAGTCTAAATGTTTACTTGTTAGTTAGCATTTGTTGTTTGTAACTTAATCAATTTGATTAATTAGTTAAAGTTTTGTAATAATTAGTTGTAGCTAGTTATTCAATTTTTGTTGTGTAATAATTAGTCTAATTAGATTATTAGATTAGTTAAGTAGCTTAGCTTAGTGTAGCTAGCTTAGCTTATTATTCGGACTCTCCGTCGAGAGGGCACATTGTTGTAATAAGTGTGCGAGCGTGTGTGCATGTCTTCCAACCCCCATTTCTTTCTCCCTTTTACTTACCTGGATTCGATGGTTAGTTTTAGGGCACGTTTCAATTAGCATACTTATGCTTTGCAAGCGTGCATCACTCATCTGTCTTGCATGCACCGGGCTCGGCGCATCATACAAACTGCATTGTAATTCAATACCAATTTGAATACATGTTATCTAGTTTCATTCACATGACATCTTAGAATAGCCGAGCCTATCTTAGTTGCATTTTGCATGTGTTGCATTAGGCATTCTTGACATAGCTAGGATCATGCATTGATTACTAACTAGTTTCTTTTTTGGCTCAGAGTACACTGTGAGTGTTTACGCTTTAGCATCCTTGGATGTGTGTAAGTGACTGCCATGATAGCATGCTTGCCATGAGGCAATTTTCTTAACTGCTGTAACTGCATGAATGCCTGTGGATGAAGGCTTCATTGCTTGAATTGGAACAATTCATCGAAACGTGAGTTTTAAGCCACTTTGCGGAGTGGCAAATCATCATATTTTAAGCCCACTTGAGAGTGGCAAATCCGCGTCTTAGCCTACTTGCGAGTAGCACTTTCAAACCATTTTCAAAAAACAAACATGAGATGTTTTGTTCCAATTCTTGTGATTAAGTCTATACTTGTATGTTGTGCGCATCACGTAGTAAGTTAGATTAATAATCGAAATAAGAACACATGTGTTTTCAAAAACAACATATCATGTTAGTAGAGGCCGATCCTTTGATCGGGCGAGCAGGGGTGCTCATTTCAGGACCTTCCCCTGTCGTACCCAAGTTCTCGAGCCGAGGCAACTTTGGTGATGACGGACACGTGGCCTTAGGCACGAGTCAGGGTTTCCTGAATTTCCCAAAATAAAATATTTAGGTGGCTATTCTGAAATCTGGCAAAGCAGTCCATGTTTGGCTTTTTTTGATTAAAATCGATTTGGACTTTGTGAGATTAGATTCAAAACCATGACAGGAGTCCGAACTGTAGTAGCAAGAACTACAATTTGCGCCCTCGCGCGCGGAGCGGAGTTCGGGCGGTCTACAGTTTCTGGCGACTCTATTGGGGATTTAGAGAACTTGACTCGAACTCATGATATGTTGTTTTGTCTGCACTTATGTGTTTCTTCACATTGCATTTGCATTGGTGCGCCTAGGACACCATGTTTGCTGTCTGCTATTCCTGAACGGTTTGCCGGAGGCTGTGTGCCATAAGGTTGATCGATTACGGGCACTGCCACGATGGGAACACAAACCTCGATTTTCACCGAGGCACCCTTTTTGACCATTCGACCTAGTTGCATATCGGAAGCCATAGTGACCATTCCAAACTAGGACAGGTTGCTTACTCGATTGTAGGTTGTTTGAAACCGTTGCGTGCGTAGTGAAACGCTAGCTCCTGACAAGATAGGATAGGGAAACCCTACCCCTCCATAGGGGTGTTTTGGCTCTTACTTGCTTGCTATGTGCTTTTAGAGTGTGTCTCTACAGGGAATGCATGTATCAGTTTGCAAGTCTGGGTATCAGGCCTGCGTGCATCAGTATTTGAGGGAATCAATTTTACCTGAGGGTATCAGATTTGAGGCAGTGATTTGGGGGTAGTGATCAGTGTTGAGAACAGTGTGTTTAGCTTACAAATGTCAACTGTGTTGTGTTTATTTTAAGCTAAAATGTTGTCCATTTTTTTTGATTGTTTGTTTCCTTATCTTTGCTTTATTTATCTTTTTGCAAGGTAGTATAGCATCATTGCTTCCGAAGAGGCAGTTTCGCCCAAAGCACTCTGGGTTAGAGGTAGAAGGCTTCATCGATCCGAGGATCTAGTTGACAGATAAGCAGTGTTCCTTTTATTACCCCCGGTTACCAGACGGAGGTCAGTTAGGCACAGTTCATTAGTACAGCGGTTACCATATCAGTGGTCCTTATCCACCCCACCAGTGAGTAGTCGGGCTGAGGTTTTTGTTTCTACCGCAGAGAGATATACCCGTTGTTCAGTCAAATCAGCACCTTATGGCAAGTATGGAGGACATGATGCGTCAGCTCCAAGAGACTATGCAAGCCATGCAGCGGGATACTGCCCGCCAGACAGAGTTTGCTGCGCGTCAGGCAAAGGTTATGGCTCAACAGACAGAGCTGATTGCCAGACTTCAGCAACAGCAGCAACCGCAACAAGCCGGAGCATCTGCTTTGTATCCACCCCCGCCCCCACCTAGAGTTCTAACACTCGGGGATATTGCAAACTTCCAGGAAAATACGAACGTCCCAACGGGGCTTGTTCCATTCCCAATCCCACCTCAGTTGTCCAAAGCATCGGCTAATCTAATTGATGCACCGTTTGAATTTGAGGTGGATCTAACAGCACTGAAAGTGAGCAAGTTAGAAAAGTTGTTCAAAAAAGCTCAAGGCGTTAATTCCATTCCGGATATAGAGGATGGATACACCGATTCGGCGGTGACTTTGCCGAACCGATTCAAGATGCCGCATATAGACCGTTTTGACGGTTCTGGAGATCCCATGGTACACCTGTGGTTGTTCTCAGATATCCTAAGGCCAATGGGCCTCTCCAGACTGCAAAAGCTTTCCCTCTTCGGCCGTACCCTGTCGGGTGTCGCGGCCATCTGGTATGCAAAGTTGGAAAATTCTATCAAGAGAAGTTGGGAAGAAATGGCCGAGGCCTTCATTGCCCAGTACTCATATAACACACAGATTGAGATCACAACTCGTGATCTCAAGACAACCAGACAGGAGTCGAAAGACGGCTTCTCTGACTTTGTAACCCGTTAGAGGGCCAAAGCTTCTATGATGGCCACTAGGCCGGTTGAGAAGGATCAGATACAGATGGTTGTCGCAACCTCCAACCCAAACTGATGCAAAAGATGTTCGTCTTACCCCTCCCCACCTTTGCTGATTTACACAAGATTGGGGTACAGATTGAGGACACCATGAAGCAGGGTCTGATTGACCATGAGAGAGAGCAACCCAAGAGGGCATTTACCCGCAGTTCGAATACAGGCACGAGTAGTGCTGCAGCTGCCAGAACTTCTGATGTGGGCATGGTCACCACCACCACACCAAAAACAGTAACCCCATTCACCAGTGTGTCCGGTACCAGCTCACAAATAGCCAAATACCCACCCCGGGGCCCGAGGGCTTATACCCCACTGTATATGCCTTTGTCCAAAGCCCTGGGGGTTTAATCAAGAAGGGGCATCTGAAGCCCCTGGAGCCGCGACCATTACCAAATAACCTCCCACCAACCCATAACCTGGCCAAATATTGTGCCTTTCACCAACAGCATGGTCATGACACCGACTAGTGCTTCAGACTGCGTCATGAGATTCAGGATCTCATCGACAACAAGGTGATTGCGCCTCCAGAAAAACCAAATGTCACCACCAACCCACTCCCACCACATAACCAAGCTCCACCACCCAAACACATCAACTTCATCCAAACCGTAGCCATTCCATATGACCTAAGCATATACATCACACCTTCCCACCTACCCAAGCCTGAGGTGTTCATCCTAGACAGCACAGACTTGTGCATGTTGAGCGCCTTCCTAACCCAACCTGAACCGGTGGTGGTGACTGTCGAAGACAGAACCGGGAGGACTTTGGAGGCAGATGGAAATATTGATTCAAAGCCTGAGGGTCTGGGAGCTTTGTGTACAACCCAAGTGGTTATATCACATCAACAAATCAGGTTAAGCCGAGGGTAGAGTTGCCAGCTGGGGCAGAAATCAGTGTGGTTCGGGAGGATGGACCTAGTCAGGGGTTAGATGACCTAGCAGAGCTAGAAGAGGATATTGCCAACCTTCAGTTCTTCAATGAATAGGATTCGGGGGACGTGACTGTCAACTGGTTTGATCTGGATGGATCGGCAGGAAATACAGGGTGGCTCAGTGACGAGCCAGATGTTGTTGAGGTGCCTCAGCCAGGACAGAGGCAATCAGAATCCGGAATATCAGCAGTGGCCGGAATGGCCGAGAATCAGGAAAGATCGCCGGAGAGCACTGGTGCTAAGAATTTTGCTCGGGATTCGGGCAGTTTGACTATAGTAAATACTAAACAGGAGGCTGCATTGAAGCATCTTGAGCAAGAAAAGATCAAGGATCTTAAGAGGGCTAGGAAGGCCAAAGCCCCTGCGGGGACGAAATGTGCTGTGAGCACAGAGACAGTTGCAACGGAATCGGACAGTTGTCTGTCGGTTGCCGACGGGATGTGGTGGGAAGACAACAACTTACGTCTTGTCCACACTGACGAAGATTGGGGGCAGAACCAACCGGATGACACCTGGTATGTTGAGGAGGTTGACCATATGACCAGAAGTGGGCAGTATTTCAAGCCCCCACACTTAGACCAGCCAGAGGCGTCCGGGAAGGACAAAGAAGCGGAGAGGCAAAAGGAAAAACTGTTGGAGGAGGGGGCTGTACTAAAACAACTTAAGAAAACTCAAGCAGACATCTCTATCTGTGGACTGCTTATGGCCTCGAGGGTTCACAGACAGGCCGTCCTTACAGCCATGGATAGGGCCAAGCTTTCAATCGATACAACTCCGGAGCAGTTGGTAGGGCTAGTTTTCTCGGGAGGAGCTTCCCCGACCTTGACCTTCACTAACAAGGAACTGCCGCTTGAGGGCTCAGATCATAACAAACCACTCTACATCTTTGTGGAGTGTAGAGAGAAATGGATGCCGGTGGTCCTGGTTGACATAGGGTCTGCAATCAATGTGTGTCCGTCAAGAACGGCATATGCTATCGGGTTGAAGCCCGCGGATTTTGTGCCTACAGCCCAGGTGATACGGGCCTATGATAATACCAGCCGAGAGGTGATGGGGACCGTACGGATTAAGACTCAGGTTGGTCCAGGACAACAGGACATTGAGTTTCATGTCTTGGATATTCCTGCAACCTTCAATCTACTCCTTGGGCGGCCGTGGCTGCACCAGGTGAAAGCTGTCTCTTCCACCTTACACCAAATGCTGAAGTACCCTCACGGGAAGGGGGTGGCAATCGTTTTTGGGAATTCTTCAATACATCTGCCACCAGAGGTTTCTACACTAGTTCTAGAGATTGAGCATGGCACGAAGGATGTATTTCTGTCAGGATTCACCCGAGTTGAGGCCCGGGTTGTATAGAATATGCTAGTTGTTGATGAGGAGCTATACGTCAGTGCACAATTTGTCTACCTTATGAACAAGCTTCAGCACATGCCTGGGATGGGACTAGGGCGAAGTGGGTGGAAGGGCATTACAGCATCGGCCGAAGTGCCGCACAACCCATATACCTTTGGCCTAGGTTATCTGCCTACCAAAAAGGATTGGGTGAGGAAAGGAAGAGAGATGGCCGGAAGAGCCAGGGCAAAGCAAGCCGGGAAGCATTATGAGTTGGTGCACAGGCCTATCCAGGGGACCCTGAATGGACGCTTTGTCCAGGAGGGGGAAGACTTCTCATTCTGTGGCTTTCTGGAGCCCTGGATGAATTCAGAGAAGCGACGCTTGCCCGGCTTCGAAATCTTTTTTGATCTTCAGTTGTCCAGGGATGAAGTTGCCAAAGAGCAGATAGATCCACCAGCTGAGGCTAAGCAGTGCAAGGAGGAGGATTTCGAGAGCACAGAAATTGAGATGGGGGTAGCGCTGGCTTGTCTCCTCTCAGATCCTTAGATCGTACCGGAGTGCTTGGGGGATAACTTCTCAGTTTCCATGATCGGGGATGAAACGGCTGTGGGCCCATCTTCAGGCATTCTTGATGCATCCATCGCACCCTCCCTCGTCTGGCAATACGATGAGGGCTTTTTATCGAGCAGTTCCAGGTTAGGTAGTGAGCCGAAATCTGATTCCACTGAGTCTGTGGAGTTGGAATCAAGTTCCAGCTCATCTGAGTCTGAGTCCGGTATTCTTGGGGGTGATAACCCAGATGCCACTGTCCTGTCCAGGTCATCTTTTTCTTTTTCCTTTGAGTCTGTTGTAACAGAGGAATCAGGCAGACTGGATGTTATTAATGAGAATGGTATGGCTGTGGCTTCTGAGTACTTTTTTGTGCCTTTAATTTATTGCAATAATAAAGAGTTTCAAAATTTTGATGAAAACGACGAGGAAAAAATTTCTTCGGTTTTACAATGTTTGATTGATCAAGAGCAGGAGAGGTTTGTAAAACCGTTGGTTGATGAAATCACCACAATTAATGTTGGTACTAAGAAGGACCCGCGGCTGGTCCAGATCGGGTCCACGTTGTCTTCGAAGGAGCGCGAGCGCTTAATCGCTTTATTAAAAGATTTCAAAGATGTTTTCGCGTGGTCCTATGAAGACATGCCTGGAATCGATCCTGAGATTGTACAGTACTGGATCCCTCTTGACCTAGTGGCCCGACCTGTTAAGCAGAAGCTCCGAAGGATCTGCCCGGACTGGGCTCTGAAAATCAAAAAAGAGGTCACCAAGCAGATTGACGCAGGGTTCTTGTTGGTATTTGAATACCCTACTTGGTTGGCCAATATAGTTTCGGTGCTGAAGAAGGACGGCATAATTCGGGCATGTGTGGACTTCTGGGATTTGAACAAAGCTAGTCCGAAGGACGACTTTTTTCTGCCGTATATTGATGAATTAGTGGACTTCACTGCTGGGCATGCGCTGCTCTCGTTCATGGATGGGTTTTCAGGCTACAATCAGATTTTGATGGCACCCGAAGACAGGGAGAAGACTGCTTTCACCACCCTGTGGGGAACCTATTGTTATAAGGTGATGCCGTTCGGCTTGAAGAACACCGGGGCTACGTATCAACGGGCTGTGACCACGATTTTGCAGGATATGATCCATAAAGAGGTTAAGGTGTACGTGGACGACATGATTGTCAAGTCCAAGGAAAGAGAGGGCCACTACACCGCCTTGTAGAAATTCTTCCAACGGATCAGAGAGTATCGGTTGCGGCTGAATCCTCAGAAATGTACATTTGGTGTTACAGCAGGGAAAATGATGGGGTTCTTGATCACACAAAGGGGTATCGAGGTCGATCCTTCCAAAATCAAGGCCATCTTAGAAATGCCACCACCGAGGACTGAAAATGAGGTGCGAGGCTTTCTGGGTAAAGTGCAATTCATAAGACGGTTTATTGCAAAATTAACCTTGACTTGTGAACCACTGTTTGGTCTCCTGAAGAAAGGAAAGAAGTTCTAATGGGACGACTGATGCCAAGTTGCTTTCGAGCAAATCAAGCAATATCTACAGAACCCACTTGTGTTGTCACCACCTGAGCCGGGGAGACCGTTGATTCTAAACCTATCAGTGACCGAAACGACAATGGGCTGCATGCTTGCATAGGAGTCTGAGGACAAAGTGGAGAAGGCTATCTACTACCTGAGTAAGAAAATGCTGGATTACGAGACCCGCTAAACTCCGCTGAAGAAGGCTTGTCTGGCCTTGGTATGGGCTACCAGGAAGTTAAGGCACTACCTGTTAGCTCACTCTGTAATACTGGTTTTGAGATTCCATCCCATCAAATATCTCTTCGAGAAACCGGCACTTACGGGTAGGCTAGCTCGTTGGTTGCTTCTGCTTTTCGAATTTGATCTGAAGTACATGACGCGCAAGTCAGTGAAAGGGAGAGTGGTAGCGGAGTTCCTAGCCGACCACCCAGTTGAAGGGGATGAAGCAGTTGAGTATCTGTTCCTAGACGAGGCCATTCTGTATGTCGAAGAAGAGACTTGGACGATGTACTTTGACGGAGCGTCAAACCAATACGGGTATGGGATAGGGGTGTTGCTGATAGCACTTGACAATTCCCATATACCTCTAGCATTCAAACTCCGATTCAAAGTGTCGAACAATGAGGCAGAATATGAGGCATGTATTGCTAGATTGGAAGCCGCCTTGGAACTAGGGGCAAAACGGTTAGATGTCATCGGGGACTCGAAGCTTGTTGTATCTCAAGCTAAAGGAGATTGGAAAGTCAAAGAAGAAAAGATGAGAATCTATCACCAGACCTTGGACGTTCTAATTCCTTGGTTTGAAAAATTGAACTTCGCTCATCTGTTCAGAGAGAACAACAGGTTCGCTGATTCATTGGCAACTCTATCTTCTATGATAGACATCTCTTTTGGAGTCCGGATGCGTCCAATCATCATTGAACAGAAATTCATGCCGGCCTACGAGCTGATTGCTGCCATAGATGAGGTACAAGATGAGAATCCCTGGTATTACGATATCTGGAACTTCTTGGAAAAGGAAGCGTATCCACCGGGGGCAAATGCCAAAGATAAGAGGGCAATTCGAAGAATGGCTGCTCAGTTCATCGTCTGCGGGGGTAAACTATACAAGCGGGGTCATCTCGGGATGCATAACCTATGCGTTGATACTGAAGAATCTAAGCGCCTGATGAGGGCCATCCATGGAGAAGAGTGTGGAGCGCACATGAGCGGGGTGATGCTAGCCCGAAAGATTCTTAGACAGGGTTATTATTGGTTAATCGTGGAGGAGGATTGCATTGGCTTTGTCCGGCGATGCCACAAATGTCAGATCCATGCAAACTGCATGAACATTCCGCCGTCGAAGCTGTACAACATGACTTCGCCATGGCCATTTTTAGTCTGGGGGATTGATGTAATTAGGGCTGTCACTCCGAAGGGGTCCAACGGGCATGAGTATATTTTGGTAGCGATAGACTACTTCACGAAGTGGGTTGAGGACCAATCTTACGCGGTGTTGAAGGCATCGCATGTCGCTAAGTTCATCAGAAACAACATTATCCGTCGCTACGGGGTCCCGAATGAGATTATTTCAGATAATGGTTCCCACTTCAAGAAGGAGGTGATCGACTTGTTGCAGAAATACAACATGGCTTTTCATAAGTCATCTACATATCGACCGCAAACAACGGAGTTATTGAGGCCGCCAACAAGAACATCAAGCACATTCTACAGAAGATGGTGGAAACCTATAGGGACTGGCCAGATAAGCTGCCATTTGCTCTTTGGGGCTACCGGACTTCAATTTGAACTTCTACTAGGGCAACTCCGTATTCCTTGGTTTATGGGATGGAGGCTGTTCTGCCTATCGAAGTTGAGGTTCTGTCATTACGGGTATTGGCTGAGTGTTAGATAGCTGAGGCAGATTGGCAGCAAGACAGGTTCGAAGAACTCATGCTCTTTGATGAAAGAAGGCTGAAAGCACTGTATCATGTCTAGGGTTACCAACGAAGAATTGCCAAGGATTTCAACAAGAAGGTTAAGTCCAGGAATTTGAAAGAGGGGGATCTAGTGCTCAAAGATAACTGAGCTCCCATCCACAACCCTAGGGGCAAGTTCAGACCCAATTAGACTGGCCCTTACATCATCAAGTCTATCTGGTCGGGTGGAGCTGTCATTCTGATGGATTTAGATGGCCTTGAGTTCTCCCAGCTGATCAACATGGACAAGTTGAAGAAATGCTTTCCCCGAGTGGCTCGCTAGGCCAAAAACCGAAAAGGGCGACCTAGGCAAAAGTTAGAGCATGAAAAAATTGAAATAATAAAAACTGAGCTCGCAAGGTTGAAAACCCAGAAAGGGCGGCTTTGGCAAAAGTTAGAGCGCAAAAGGAGAGTGTTAATACACGAGTGAACCCGAACTGAACTACGTAAGGCTTGATTACCATCTTCGGGATATGTAGGCAACTTCATTCTGACGTCCAGCCATAAACACTTCCAAATCAACTTTGTCCATGTGATCATGTTGGTCATCTTTGTCTATTCTGCATTCAAGGGCTCGGTTGTGATCTCCAGTGCAGTGCTATTCAGACTAGGGGCAACTTTCCAGTTACTGGTTCCAGGGTTATACATCTCAGTGATAGATCTCGGGCGTGTTCAGTTGTGATCCATATCGGAAATGGTTTTGAAAAGTTTTAATAAAAGTTTATTTTGCTCAAATTAATCTTTTTACAACTTTAGACCATTTTTGGACCAAACGGAAAATTTTCAGTACCCACAACCTTCAATTACATTGATTTCAGTACAGAGTTCTTCTACTCTTGAATATAAATTGAAGTTTTTTTTTATTACATTCATAAAGAAAACTTGAAAGTACTGATAAAGCAATAAACTCCGGGCATGGATAAGTCAGGTGTTCCTGCGCCCCCTCCTAGAGCTTGTGGAAGCCTCTGATGCAAAAGTAGGCCCAACCTGCGCCTCTTCATCGAGCCAAGCTATGCACTCATCAGAGAGGGTGCAACTGAAAGTGGGAACGGGGGCCAGAAGCTCTCTCGTCCTCCATGCTGTGGCATACTGAGCTAACTGTGCACCTCGGACTGGAAATGCGATAGGGTACTCTATCCCTTCTTCCAGACAAGTCTGATCATGCCCAAATTGGCACCGGAATCAAAATGGGAAGTAAAAGACACAGTGTGTCAGGCCAATCAGCTGAATGCTCGGCTGGCGAGACATGCTGTAACTCATCACCGGCAGATTGAGCCAAGGGCAGTATAGACGTCCCCGAACGTCCCGGGAGGGAATCCCGTTTTGTTCATTTGGGCTCATTACAGTTCAGGACTCAATGTCACGGTCCTGTATCTAATCTCGCAGAGTGCAATGCAAGACCAGTGAATCATCAAAGAGTCCAAATCCGACAAATCATTTTTGAAAACAAATTTTTTGAAAGAAGTGCCAAACATGGACTGCTTTGCCAGATACAGAGTCGCCACCTAAATATTTATTTTGGGGGAATTTAGGAAACCCTGACTCGTTGCCTAAGGCCACGTGTCCGTCATCACCAAAGTTGCCTCGGCTCGGGAACTTGGGTACGATTGGAGAAGGTCACTTCATGAGCACCCCCGCTCGTCCGATCAAAGATCAGCCTCTACTAACCATGATATCGAGTTTTGAAAACATTATATGCTCTTATTCCGGTGATTAGCCTAGAATTACTATGTGATGCGCGCAGCATACAAGTATAGACTGGATCGCCTGCGTTGGAATAAAACATTTCATGTTTGTTTTTTAAAGCGGTTTGCTACTCGCAAGTAGGCTAAAATGCGGATTTTGCCACCCTTAAGTGGGCTTAGAAAACATGGTGATTTGCCACTATCTAGTGGGCTTAAAACTCGCAATCAATGGATTGTTCCAATTCAGATAACCCAACCTTCACCCACAGGCATTCAGGAAGTTATATCACATAAGCAGTTAGCCTCATGGCAAGCATGCTATCATGGCAGTCACTCACACACATGCAAGGATGCTAAAGCATAAAAGCTTACCTAGTACTCCGAGCCAAAGAAAGAAGCTAATTAGAAATCATGCATGAATCCTAACTATGCTAAGAATGCCTAATGCAACACATGCAAAAATGCAATTACAATGGGCTCGGCTGTTCTAAGATGGTATATGATGATGCTACAGCTAACACGTATTCAACTTGAAATTGAAATACAATGCAGTTAGTATAATGCGTCGAGCCCGGTGCATGCAAGACAGATGAATGGATGCAAACATGTGAGCATAAGTATGCTAATTGAAACGTGTCCTAAACTAACCATCATAAGCTGGTAAATAAAAGGGAGAAAGACGTGGGGTTGGAAGACATACATCATACACACGCACACTTATTACACAATTGCCCTCGCTCGGAGGGTCCGAATAAATAATACAGTCCGAATAAATAATTAACTACTCTAACTAATTAAATATTACAAAACCCTACTTAATTAACAAATTAACTAGGAAAGCGAATAAACTAGCATGCAAGCTATAAAATGGACTGCCTCAGCTCTTGTTCCGAATGATGAAAGATGTATGCGTGCTCGGGTCGCTTTGTCGGGAAATTCCTTGCGATGCCCCGATTTGCCTCTATTTTGCAATTGGTCCTAGAACACTGTACAAAACTTCCGAAGGCTGCTGACTAGTTTTTGCTGCTGGATTCCGATTTGCTGCAACAGAGAGCAAGAAAGGGGCATGGCAAAGTATTTTCAACACATGTGTGCATGACCACTCTCCCCGTCATTGCACAAGCTCTAGGGAGTGTAGACCTCGATCCTCGTGCCACCAATCACGCATCTCGATGCATGATGGCCGAGGAGTCGAATTGCACGACTCAATGTGAAATGAATGCACATATAAGCATAACAAGGCCTAAACTCCATCATGGGTAACCCGGAGTGTCGGCGACTGGGAATTAAGACACGTTTCGTCACTTGGAGTATGAAACGTCCCTCGTTTCCCGTGTTTGGACTAACCCTACTCCAAACACAATACAATGAGATGGCATACACAATGTGACTAACATGCAACCCTAAATGCAATGCAACCTAATCATGCTGGCATGCGAGGGATGATATGCAAACATGCAACTAGCATACGCAATGCTATGAACTGAGAATGGCATACTCAATGCACACGAACTATATGGCATACGCAATGCAATATGGACTTAAAACCTCAGCCCCACTCAAATCAGTGGCCATACATGAAAATGAGACAACCGAAATACATGCAAACGTGCACGAATACAAAGGACCGATCCTAAGGCATAACATGCAACTCTTACTAAGCATGGAAAAGGATGAAATATGGCATGGAAACACACATTCTCCAGCTCTGAAACATGATGCACAATGGTCCCGAATCATGCAAACACTTCACACAATGCATGCTAGATGGCACAATTACCGAAACTAGTGAAGCGGATTACACTAGAGGTACACAAAGTGATGCACAAATGGCAAGACCAGCCCCAAACAGACCCTAGGCAGGTCCAAGACAGTGGGAAAATGGCCTAAAATGATGGCTCAATATGCAAAGAAATGAAGCTCATTCAATGGTCTGAAAACAAGGCATACAAGCCCAACTCTCAAATGCACTTAAAGAGTGAAAATCATGGGAATATGGCATACATATAAGCTCTGAAATATGATGTGCAATGACCCCAAAGCATGAAAACACCTCAGTATATGCATGCAATAGACCTCAAAACTCAAAGCTAGGCATGGATATTGAACTACAAGCATGCAAAACAAGCATCATTCGACCATGAGATCCAAAAACAAAGCTAAGGCAGTCCAAAATATGCACAAAATCAGTCTAAGGCATGGCCAAAAAGTGCTAGAATTAAGGGCCAAAAGATCATGCAATACAAGCTAGTGAACCATGATTTGCACTACAACTATATGAAGCACATGAGAGCTCACCAGACCAGCCAAAAACAGAAGTATGCCATGCCAAATAATGCCCAAAAACCCATGGAAACATGGCCAATGCATGCAAGAATGAAGTGTTCCTTTGAAAGGCCAATAAGAGGGTTGTTCTACACATGTATGATGGACACACAAAATGGCAAAACTACCTCTGGACAAAGGTTATGAGGGCCCTAAAACTCACTAAAAAGGGCCTAAAATGAGTCTAGGAAACATGCAAGTAAAGGCCCCTTTGGAAGGCCTTGAAGAGGATTACTCTACACATGCATAATAAACATTCAACATGGAAAAAAGGGCTCTAGACAGAACCTATGCAGGTCATAAAACTCACAAAAAGTGGCCTCAAACATGGCTTTGAAACATGCAAATAGGGGCTCCTTTGTAAGGCCAACAAAGCTAGTAAACAAAACAAGGGGTGAGAGGGTCACCCCTCTCTGATTTTGAGGCTCAAAAACACATGTTAGCCACTAAAAATCTGCTAGATTTCAATGGCTAAAAGGCCAAACCAAGACCAACACAAATGCTCTAATGCATAGCTCAAAACAAGAGGAAATGAAGCATGCAAGGGGGTAGATGACCCCCAACAGAAAAATGGCCTGAAACAAACATGTTTAGAAGCTCAAAACAAGACTTTTTTCAGTTTATGACAAAACCTAAATATGCTTGCAAATAGAGCTAAACTATGAAGCAAAATAAGGCTACAAAGAGGGAAATAGAGACTTACCCTTGTAGAGAAGAAGGCCAGCAGCTTCTGGACCAAAATAGGAACTCTTCAACCTCTGAAAATGAGCTCCAAGATGTTTAGATGGATGATGTAGAGGTTAGGTTAGGAGGTGTAGTGCAATGGGGCCAAGAACCTTACACTTTCAAGGCCTAATGGGAGAGATACAAAGGGAGAGTGTATGTATGCCTTCCAAGAAGTTCTAAACCCTTGCAATGGAAGATGACCTCTTCCTTTATAGAGGAGAGGGGCTAAAGCTTCCTCAAGAAGCTTAAAACCAAGCTCAAAGATCCTCCATACACGTATGGAGGATCACTTTTGAGGCTTCCAGCTGGCACAGCTGGCTAACACTCAGTGAGACAAAAAAGCAAGAAGCTGGCCGACCAGTTCAGGTGGTCGGCCGACCACTCCCCCTGGTCGGCCGACCAGGTTCAAAAGGGTCAAATGGATTTAGGTGGTCGGCAGGCCTGATTGGTGGTCTCCCAGGTGAAAGCAACTCAGTGGTGGTATGGGAGACCAGCAAATGTGGCTCAAAAGTGAGGGAGACCAGCTTCCTGACAAGAAAACCGGCGGACCGGGGAAAGGTGGTCTCCAAGAAGAAAAGGTGGTCTCCCACCCTAGTACCACCTTCCTAACAATGAAACTAGGGTCCATGCCAAAATGAACCCACACCGATGCAAAACGAGGGTTCGGGGGTCAAAACGCGCAGTCGGGTACCCCGAAAACAGGCCATTAAGCATCGAAAGTGGTGTGCGACCACGAAGGTGGTCTCCCGGGCCACAGTGTCCCTCTAAGGAGAGGAAACAAGGTGTGTGCCAAAAAACGGAGCAAACGGAGGTAGTTAAGTAGTCCCGAACTGAGGCACACGGCCGACGGCTCCGAAAACCGAAAATCGAAAATTGGTCTCCAAACGGGAAAAATGGCCTACGACCACGAAACGTAGCCTACGGCCACTGAGAGATGGTCTACGAGACCTCTCCCTCCCTTCAGGAAGAGAAAATAGAGAAAACAGGACCTGGTTCACAAACTGAGGTGAAGCACAAAAGAGTCCCGAAGTCTGGAGGCAAGGCTCTCAGTCGAGACTCTGTAACCTCAAAACGAGCACAATATGCACCATCACCGAGCACTCAGTCGATGACGTCCGAGTCTTAAGGTTGGTCAAAAATGGGGTGTCTACAGGCAGCGCCAAGCAATGCTGACAGCGGACAGACTGCACATTTATTCGCACCACCATCCCTCATCAGGGGCATCGACTAGACGTCGCCGGAAGAAATAGCCGCGAGCTGAATATGCTGGGCATGAGTCCACAACCTTCAACTTATCCATCAACCATATCTGGGGAGGGATGAAAAATGAGAGATTAAAGAATAGAGAGGTGTACGTAGAGAGAAAAGTGAGCAAAGGGTTTTGAGAAAAAAAAAGAAAAAAAAAATAGAGCCTGAGGGCCAAGTGATGTGAGAAATATATGTGAGATGGGGTGGGAAACATTACCTGCAGCAGTAGTGGACTCCCCGCGAATCTAGTCGTCTTTCGGCGATGGAAAGCATCCAAACCCATCAATGTCTCAGCTAGTGCCATGGCAATGTAGCTCTTGCCCACTTTTAAGCCTTGGGCAACCTTAATCAGAAAGACACTAGACCCACCAGAGCTTGGGGCAAGCAAGAAATGAGACAACATGCACAAGCAAAGTGCATGTCACCAAAAACCCTGCCAGTGATGATCGCCGCGGTCACCGGCATCAGAAAACCAACGAATCAGGCTCGGAATGTCCAGTTCTCCGTCACGAATCAAAGACCGAGTGTCATGCAAAGTGAGCCTGCACATCCGTCCTAAGGCTTGGATGTGGCCGAAGCGGAATCGGGGTGAGATCTCTTCATCGCGCTGAGATTCCATCAAAACCTGGAAATCTTCGAACGTGGGACACATCTCTTGTTCGCCAAAGCTAAAAACATGAGTTACCAGATTCCAACACCTCGCCGCGGCATGGAGGAATGGAAAATGCAGCGGGGTGTGGCTCAGCGTGAATAGTGCATTCATTCCGGAGCCCCGAAAATTCAGCTTTTTCGAGCCATCCAAGTTAGCAGTCCAATTTGTGAGATTTTGGACAAGAAATGCCTCCATTTGGTGCAAAAACTAAGTTAGAATGAGGGAACCACGAAGCTAGAACCTTTATAGAAGATAAGGCATTGTTTGGAGGATAAGTGGCGAAAATCTGGGAACTCCCTGAGTGACTGGTCGACCGACCACTTTTCCTGATCTACAGACCACAAAAGTGGTCGACAGTCTTTTTTGGTGGTCGGCAATAAGCAAAAAATAGTCTACAGCCACTTCTTGTCTCCAGCAGAGAGTCCCTAGCCTTCCTATGTGCTGAAAATGCTGAAGGTCTGAGTTTATTTCTACTTCGGATGCATCCTGTTATTTTGTTTGTCCAATATGCATTTGCTTATCGAGTTGTTGCTCTTTGATTATTGAGTTGTTGCTCTTTGATTATCGAGTTATTGCGATTTGATTATCGATTTGTTGCTCTTTGCTTATCGAGTTGTTGTAATTCGTTTATCGAATTGTTCTTTAAGGTGTTTTGTTTGTTACGTTGGTTCACTACCTGACTTGGCAATACACGAATGTTTAATTTCCATCAATCTCATTTTTGTGCAAAATGGTGTGATGTGATGCGATGCTTGGAATATAAAATGCAACACTTTTTGAACAAAAAGTTAATTTCATTCCATCATGGTTTTTTTTTTTTTATAACAGGGTACAAGTTTTAAGGAAAATAAAAATGCCTAATGTTGTACAATGTGCTATAACTACTAGCCAAAAGAAAACAAAGCAAAAACATCTGAGTCGGTGCTATCTGGCTCAAGATCGAGAGGCCCTCTTCACCCTCTTCGGCTGAGCAGCCTTTACACCACCGCCGTCAGCACCCCCGTCTGAACCAGAGCTGCCATCCTTGGAATCCTCATCGGCGTCATCTCTACCCTTAGAACCTGAACCGGTGTCACCACCTCTGCCCTTAGATGTCTCTGACTGAGGATTTGCTGGCTCCTCCTCCTCACTAGACTCGTCATCACCTCTGGTAGGTGCTCGACGTCTCCCTCAGCCGCATGTCAGGATCCCTCTCCCTGCTACTCGAGAAGGCCCAGGTGGCCTGGGCTATAAAGGTGTGACCTGAAAAGGCAGTTTGAATACATCAGTCAGGGTATGTATATCAGATGCAAGTATGGTGCATAGAGTGAGTGCATGCAGATATAGTACGTGAATGTGATGTGTCAGATGTGATCTATACAACCAGGTGAATTAGTGCAGTGAAATGTTTAGTTCTGATATATCAGCAAAAGTATGATAAATGCAAGGAAACTGGAAAGTACTGGGATGCCGTAGGAGTGCAGTATCATCTCTCTCCTCAAAACCATAAACTCAAGTAAGGCCATTGCCTTAAGCAACCCCTCAACATATCCTGTGAAAGGCTGCAGATGCAAGTTCAAGTCATCAGTGAATGTCTAAAATATCTGAATGATAAATGAAAACTGTAATGCATAGCGGTGCTGAGTCAGAAGCCCTGACATATCGATGATCTGGCAATGGAGGCTCAAGCGGAATCTGATAAGGCGTCCCATACCGCCAACCTGTCAGCTCGATCGGAGGATCTGGCCATCCAGCACACTGCCTAGTGGGGGGCATCCTCCTAGTCTCACCTCTCGATGTGCTGGCCCTGCTAGTCGAAGGGATGTCTGTAGCTCGGGCGCGGCTCGATGAAGGAATGTCAGCAGCTCTCCTCATGGGGGCACAAATACCTGTCAGCGGGGGCATCAGGTATGTGTGAAGGTATGTCGTGTACTCTCCCTCCTCCAGGAAAAGGATTGCGTTAGCACCCTACATAAGGTCGCTAACCTCCCGAGGAGTGAGACTCTCTGTGGTCCGCATGTCTGATGGAGGCGGTGAAGGGATCTCCTGAGCGGGATTACCCAGTGTCTGGCGCATGAAGCGCTCCCCAAGAAACCAGGCTCTGCCAACTGGTCCCTCAAACAGAATCCGGTATTGGGTGGCCCCCCATGCCCCAGCAAACTGGAACCGAGAAACCCTGGCATCGCTATCCAAAGCTGCCAGGTGATCTGCGGATAGCAAATGCATGAATTGATTAGTTGGCATAGATATGCAAGATGAACCGAAGCTGAAAGCATGAAGAACTGAGAGTTCTAGATTACCTCGGTCGCCCGTACTGTGTCAAAATAATGCCTGAGATATGGCAAGGTCTCTTGGGGTCTGGACCGGCATCGACCTTCAAATCTACGCAAGTACAGCACCTCAAGTGGTGCCTCAATCTCTGGATCAGGAGCAAGCGTCGGGAAATAGGCGCATACACACAGTTGTGAAAGGCAAGACAATGGCAATGAGAATACAGAATACATAGTTAATACAGAAAGCAGAGTATGCAGTGTGCAGAAATTACAAGTGCAGAACAGAAATGAGACTGTGTACGCAGTGTACAGGTAATGAAAAGCAGAAATGTAAATCAAAAGGGCAGAATGTACCTCTCAAGCTCTCCAATAGCCGCCTACTATGTTCCTGCACCTGTGGGAGGTTGTGCTCATATAGCAATAAAGGGTAGCAAGGCCAGCGCCGCCCCAATCGAAGTGCCGAACCTGAGATAGGTCTACTAGAGCACTTAGAAGATGTAGCCCGACTATGTTCCTCCTGTCAGAGAACAATGTGGTCCCAAGAAGGAACATCAGAAATCCCCTGGCGTACTGCTCCGTGGCCTCAACAGTCTTAGGCACAGTCCCTCTGTACTACTCTGTGAACCAAGTGTATCTGACTGTGCCTGATGATCGGTAGATTAGCGGATGGGCTCCAATTAGATAAGTCTAGGCTGCCTCCTACTCACCCATATCAAAGTCATATGGGACCGGCCGACCTCCCACGTCGAGGCCCGTCAGCATGGCAAAGTCATATGGGGTCATCGTCATCCCGGTAGCTGAGAAATGGAAGGAGTTGGTGGTGTCCCACCATTTCTCTACTAATGCACCCAGGAGGGTCCTACTCGCCACAAGACGCGATAACCCCATGCAAAATGGGCCGAACCTTGCATCATCAACAATATGTCGAACGCCGTCTGGGAGCTCCATGTACTACCCCCTCGCTATAATAGACCCATATCCCCGAGTAAAACGGGAAGCTACCTGTGTTCAGAATAAGCAGAAATATAGTGTGTGAGATATGTTCATAATGAGCAGAAATACAGTGTGTGAGCTGTGTTCAAAATGAGCAGAAATGCAGTGTGTGAGCTGTGTTCAGAATGAGTAGAAACGTAGTGTGTGAGCTGTGTTCAGAATGAGCATAAATGCAGTGTGTGAGCTGTGTTTAGAATGAGCAGAAATGCAGTGTATGAGCTGTGTTCAGAATGAGCAGAAATGCAGTGTGTGAGTTGTGTTTAGGATGAGCAGAAGTGCTGTGTATGTAAATGTGTTCAGAACGAACAGCTAAAATACAGAGTGAAAGCATAAAGTGTGCAAGAAATGCAAAATACATTGCAGAAAATGCAAGAGTGAAGTATGCACCTCGGGTGCGTAGTGAGACAGGTGAGACTTCGGCTCCCGTAGTAGCAAGTCCCCGGGTGCTCGTCGCGCAAAGTCAGTAAAATGATGAAAAGTGCTGGGTGGTAAGATGTGCTCCTCGGGACGGTATGTATAGACGTCCCCGAACGTCACGGGAGAGAATCCCATTTTGTTCAATTGGGCTCACAACAGTTCAGGACTCAATGTCACGGTCCTGTATCTAATCTCGTAGAGTGCAATGCAAGACCGATGAATCATCAAAGAGTCCAAATCCGACAAATCGTTTTGAAAAACAGATTTTTTAGAAAAAAGTGCCAAACATGGACTGCTTTGCCAGATACAGAGTCACCACCTAAATATTTTGTTTTGAGGAAATTTAGGAAACCCTGATTCGTTGCTTAAGGCCACGTGTCCGTCATCACCAAAGTTGCCTCAGCTTGGGAACTTGGGTACGATTGGGGAAGGTCAGCTATGAGCACCCCCGCTCGCCTGATCAAAGATCGGCCACTATTAAGCATGATATCGAGTTTTGAAAACATATGTGCTCTTATTCCGGTTATTAGCCTAGAATTACTATGTGATGCGCACAGCATACAAGTATAGACTAGATCGCCTAATTTGGAACAAAGTATCGCATATCCGTTTGTTTGGAAAATGGTTTGAGTTTTGCTACTCGCAAGTAGGTTAAAATACGGATTTCAATGAATTGTCCCAATTCAAGCAATCCAACCTTCATCCATAGGCATTTAGGCAGTTATATCACATACGCAAATAGCCTCATGGTAAGCATGCTGTTATGGCAACACTCACACACATGCAAGGATGTTAAAGCGTAAATGCTTACCTAGTACTCCAAGCCAAAACAGAAACTAGTTAGTAATCAAATGCATGATCCTAGTTCATGTTAAGATGGCTAATGCAACACATGCAAAATGCAACTAGAAATAGGCTCGGCTATTCTAAGATGTCATGTGAAATGCAACTTGATACACATATTCAAATTGGAATTGAAATACAATGCAGTTAGCATGATGCGCCGATCCCAGTGCATACAATACGAATGAATGTGTGCAAACATGCTATCATAAGTATGCTAATTGAAACGTGCCCTAAAACTAACCATTGTAAGCGGTTAAATAAAAGGGAGAAAGACGTGGGGTTGGAAGACATGCATCACACACACACACGCTTATTACACAATTTGCCCTCTCTCGGAGGGACCGAAAGAATAATACAAATTAACTAACTAACAAGCTAATTAATTATTACACAACACTTAACTAATTAAATGAATTAATTAAGCTAAGAAAGCAGTAAAGAGGCCTCGGGAAGAGGGATGAATGCATGCATGTTCGATTTCGCTCGGAAATCCATCGCCATACTCATGCTACCTCTGTTTACATTGCTCTGCACTTCTGAAAACTGCACAAGTCTCCAGGATGTTTTTGAACCACCTTCCGAGCACTGTGGAAGGTCACCAGCCAAAAGGCAAGGCCACCGGCCATGGGAAACTGGTCATCGACCATGTGTGAGGCTCTCGGCCAATAATGCATAGCCGGCCGGCACTGAAGATGGCCGACCGGCCATCTCTTCCTGCAGAATCCTGTTTTGCTACAGTAGAAGGCAAACAGAGCATGGCAATGCATTTTCAAAGCAATGTTTGCACAACCACCCTCCTTATTATGTTTAAGACTCAAAGGAGTATGGTTTTCGACCCTCGGACCATCAATCACGCATTTTAATGCATGATGGCCAAAGAAGCCAAGTGTGTAACTCAATATGGAATGAAATGCACAAAACATATAAAGGGCCCCAACCTCTATCATGATTGACCAAGAGGCAACAGATGCACACACAATGCAATGTAACCTAGGCAAGCAAGCAAGCATGCAAATAACTTAAGTGTGTAACAAATCTAATGCAACATGAGCATGTTAACATGCAATATGCAATAGGCATACAACCTAAACATGTGGACATGTATAGCACGCAACAACATGCAAAATGAAACAAGCATGCAACAACATGGTGAGATGGACTTACACTAACATGGGTAGCTCTCAAGCATGCCAAAATCAGTGGCCATTATGGTGCAACAAAAGCATGGAATTGATATGCGAACATGCATGCACAAAGGCCTACCATCTAAGGCATAAAAGAAGCAACTCTTAAACACATTTAAAAGAGACTATTATGGGCACATGGCAAGCATACTAAGCTCTGAAATCACATGAAAGATGATGCCAAATCAACTAATCAAGACAAACATAGGATGTTAATGGACTTAAAGCTCAAAGCTAGCCGAAGGACTTACACCATGGCCATGTCAACCAAGCCCCAAATGGTCAAAGCGACTCAAAACAGTCCCAAAGGACACCAAAACAAGGCTAGAACATGCATTAGAGGGGAGGCAAAACATGCTACAAAGGCAAGTACAAAACAAGATACATGCAAGGCCTAGAAGGACAAATGCACTATGCCTCTCGCAACCAAACATGGCATGTTTTAGGTAAATAAAACCAGAGTTATAATACACCAAAACAAACCCCAAAACCCAATGAGAAGGTCTTCCAAAGACCAAATCATGGAGGCACATGCAATGGTCTATTCTTAAGGTATGAAACACAAACTACCCCAAGCATGGAATGGATGATAAATGCAAGTGTGTGGCCATGGAACATGGACTGAAATGGCATGAGAAGTAATTCCAAATCACTGAAATAAACCAAGGGAAGCGTGCTAATGACTCACACACCCGAAGTTAACAAGCTAGAATGCAAAGAGGCTATATAAAGCATGGCAAGCATGACCAAATCGACACCCAACAGAGCTTAAACATGTTAAAACATGACCAAAAACTTCACAAAGCTAAGCCAAAACATGCAAGCATGGTGGTCCAAATGCATGATGCATTTCTAGGCAAAATAAAGGAATGCAAGGCAAGTGTATGGTGCATGCAAGGCATATCTAAACCAACTTGAAACAGAGGTATAACATGGCAAAACAAGGCCTAATACCTACTGAAATGAAGCTAAAACAAGCTAGGCATACAAGCGACAACACAAGCTATTTGTGCAAACATCAAAGACAACATGGAGAGGGGATGACCCTCTCCTATTTGGGACCTCAAAGCCACCTCTCCACCGATTTCAGTGGTATAGAGGTCATGCAAAGACCAAAATAATGGCCAAAATGTATGGCCTAAAACATGGCCTAACAAGGCCTTGGAGGGGGGAGACAACCCCAAACCTCAAAGTAACCTTAAACAAAGTTCTAAAACACACAAAATCAGAACTTTTATCAGTTATAGTCGAAGCTTAAAAACAGATGCAAGGATGGCTAAGAGCCTATGCAAGAAGGGGGTATATAAAGTAAAGATGCTCACCTTTGTAGACCCTCTTCAAGAACAATGCTCCAGCAGTTTTTTTGAGTTCAAAGGAACCCAAGAACACCAAAATCAACCTCCAAGGACCTCAGCTCCAAGAGGATAGTGTAATGCTAGGTGTTTGTGTGCAAAAGTGTGAGCAAAACAACCTTATACACACAAAATAGGATAAAAAAGGGGAATATAGATACAAAGTTGTATCTCACTCTCTAACCCTAATTCTCTGAACCTCTGGAACCCTTGAGGAGGGAGGAGAAGCTCCCTCTTTCTAGAATTCCAAAATTGCAAAGCTTCCAAAGCAAGCTAAACAAGAGGTAAATCCCTCCATACACGTGTATGGAGGGGGTCAATTGTGGATGCCAGCTGTTACAGCTGGCATAAAATATCTGCCAAAAGCAGATGGAAAGGGGTCGACCAGCAGAAATGGCCGATTGATCAACAAAGGTGGCCGACTGACCACAAAAGGTGCCGACTAGCCACAACTTTTGGCCGATGGCAAGGAAACAAGGCTGGTGGCATCAAGCCAAGGTCAGTGAATTGTGGGGATGATCAACAAGCCATTCCCTGCCCTCAGAAGCAAAAAACACAAGTGTTTGGTGCATAACCAAACACAAAGCAAACAAGTCGAGAGGTCTTGAGGCAAGGCGCGCGACCGAAACCTCCGAGAACTCAAGACGAACACTAACATGGATGATCACCGAGTGTTCAAATGGTGACGTCCAAGTCTTGAGGACGGTCAAAAATAGGGTGTCTATAGTTGCCCCTCTTTGACAGAACTCGAAAGTCATAACAATGACGGGAGTGAATGTCAAAGCCCCGAGACGACCCATTTTTGACAAGGCCGAAGACTTAGACAAAGCATACAAGCTAGCAAGATATGTGCCCGTAGGCTGGGGCAACATGCAAGAACAATGCACAAAGCCGGTCATAACCTATGATCATGCAAAGAAAGCTGTAACGAAGCAGAACATGCGACAGTTTTAAGCTAGCATATACCAAACTACACTACAATGCAGAGAGGATGTAAAAGAATTATTCAATTCTCGCTACGTCTCACACGGAGAATATAATACCTGTCCGACTCGTCTGGTCATGCCAGCTTCAAATGAACTATACATACAATATCGTGCCTGAAAAAAGAAAGAAAACTTAACAAGTACAACATCGTTAGAAAACACGCATTGCAATGCAAGTGAGAAGTGCGTGACAACGCAGGTGAAGTGTGCATAACAATGCAGGTGACGTGCGAGACAACGCAGGTGAAGGGATGCAAGACAGTGCGACCCAAGGATGATGCATAACAACGTGGATGGACGCAAAACAATGCAAGGAGGGCATGCGCGACAACGCAGGCCAATTAGGACGCATAACGATGCGATTTGAAACAAGCATAACCATGCTAGGTAGGCACAAACACATATAAATAAAGCATACATGACAACGCATACAATGTGTGAAAAAAGGAACTTGAACACATGTAAGTAAAGCACACGCGACAACGTGTACAATGTGTGAAATAAAAGGGACTTGAACACATATAAGTAAAGCATAACGCGACAACGCATGCAATGTGTATAGGAACTTGAATGTAAGGGTGCAATGCAACCTAAGAATGCGAAACAACGCGGATGGAAGGATGCAAGACAATGCAACCTAAGAATGAAACCATGTGGGCAGGAGGATGCAAGACAATGCAACCTAAGAATGCGAAACAACGCGGATGGGGGAGATGCATGACAATGTAACCTAAGAATGCAATAGTGTGGGCGGGAGGATGCAAGACAATGCAACCTAAAAATGCGAAACAACGCGGATGGGGGAGATGCATGACAATGCAACCTAAGAATGATGCAATGGTGTGGGCGGAAGGATGCCAGACAATGCAACCTAAGAATACGAAACAACGCGGATGGAGGAAATGCATGACAATGCAACCTAAGAATGCAATAATGTGGTGAGAGGATGCAAGACAATGCAACCTAAGAATGTGAAATAACGCGGATGGGGGAGATGCATGATAATGCAACCTAAGAATGATGCAATGGTGTGGGCGGGAGGATGCAAGACAATGCAACCCAAGAATGTGAAACAACGCGGATGGGAGAGATGCATGACAATGCAACCTAAGAATGCAATATTGTGGCGAGAGGATGCAAGACAATGCAACCTAAGAATGCGAAACAACGCGGATGGGGGAGCTGCATGACAATGCAACCTAAGAATGCAATAGTGTGGGCGGAAGGATGCAAGACAATGCAACCTAAGAATGCGAAACAACGCGGATGGGGGAGATGCATGACAATGCAACCTAAGAATGCAATAGTGTGGGCGGAAGGATGCAAGACAATGCAACCTAAGAATGCGAAACAACGCAGATGGGGGAGATGCATGACAATGCAACCTAAGAATGATGCATAACAATGCAAGCATGGCGTGTGTGACAACACACAAAAAGTGTGCATAACAATGCGAGTGAAATGACGTATAAACCACGCGAGTTCACGACAAAACGTTGTAATGTAACGCATGTGGAGCAACTTCCGAATCTCGCAAGAGATGAAAAGGATACCAAAAGGATACACTGCATACGTATCAAGTACCACGCACAGAAGACACGGCTCGAGGTCAACGCAAAGGCCGGTCAAGCTTCGAAAATGCACTCTCTTGCACTGTGTTGAGAAAAGAAGGTCCCAAACCACATCAAGGACCCAAACAAGGGTGTAGGAGGTTCACCGGCCATCGGGAGAGTCCACCGGCCATCCACCGGCCACAAAATAAGGCCATCGGCCAACTTTTTGGCCAATCGGCTAACAATTTGGCCGACCGGCCAAAAATGCCTGTGTCGGGGCAGTTTTGTCAATTGGCCACGGGTCTTTAAATATAGGGCTTCTAGCCCTTATTTCTTCACTTGCCCTAGCTCGAAAACTTTCCCCCTCTCTCTCTACGTGATTTTCTCGCCTTCGATTCGTACTTTTCCCGTGTTTTAGTGCCCTTTTCGTTGTTTGATTCGCGAAACCCTTCGCGTTTCGAACATTTTGAACCGAACAAATCTTGTTTTCGGTGCCTCCTTCTTGATTTCCACCACTTGGGGTTTGTTTCCCCCAAGTTTTCCTCGATCTCTGTGCCTTTTCCACACTCCGACCTTTCCGCCCATTTTTCACCCTCTCGGGGTTGACTTTTCAATTGACTTTTCACATTCTTGCTCGATTTTCACACTTTCGGCCATTTTCACGCTCTTTCTGAGATGGCAGACGACGTTCCACTAGGTGGGAGCCCTCCAGCGATGGACGTGGACCCCGAGGCCGAGCTCCTGCCTCTTCACATTCGGCCGTTTGATCCGGCGACCTACAGGCCGGTGATACACGTATTGCCTCCCGACAGCATCTACGATTTCAACAGCTTTGCGAGGGGCATGGCACCGGAGGTTCTATTGCGCGAGCCAGAGTCACATTTGTCCTTCGGTGCTTCTGAGGTACACTCTTCTCTGTTTCATTTTTTGCAATGTAGAACATATAACTGCAACAGTCGAACTTGTTCTTTAACTGCTTGAACCAGATACACTAACACATCATACGCTGTAATTCACTGCGAGCACACCGGCACCCGGTGTTTGTTTGAATTTGAATACGTGCACACACACTGTATTTTTACTGAACCACTCAAACACACTGATACATCATATGCTGTAGTTCACTGCGAGCACACCCGCACCCGGTGTTTGTTTGAACCTGAATACGTGCACACACACTGTATTTTTACTGAACCACTCAAACACACTGATACATCATATGCTGTAGTTCACTACGAGTACACCCGCACCCGGTGTTTCTTTGAACCTGAATACGTGCACACACACTTTATTTTTACTAAACCACTCAAACACACTGATACATCATATGCTGTAGTTCACTGCGAGCACACCCGCACCCGATATTTGTTTGAATCTGAATACGTGCACATACACTGTATTTTTACTGATTCCGAACGCATTCAACACTGCTTTTATAACACTGCTTCGCAACCATTTGTTCTGAAAATAGGGAGATTCTCATGCCTTCCGAGGGTATGGAAATACCGTTGCTCGCGGATGGTACATGAAGCTACCTGACACGGTTCGTCGGATCGTTGACCAGGCTGGCTTTGGGCGTTTCTGCATGGGGCTCTCGCGCCTCACTGCGAGCAGGCCTTTTCTTGCTGCCTTGGTGGAAAGGTGGTGGGACACCACCGATTCCTTCTACTTCTCTGCCACCGGGGAGATGACGATGACTCCCTTCGACTTATCCATGCTCACAGGCATCAGAGTGGGGGGTGATCCGATCCCCTTTGATACAGACATGGGCGAGTGAGACGCCGCTCAACTCTACTTGCTCGGCACTCAGCCGCCTCTCGCTTGAGCAGGGTTTGTGCGATACTCATGGTTCGAGGATCATTTTCGGATCCAGGAGCCTACTACCCGGGAGGAGGAGGAGCAGTATGCTCGTGGCTTTATTATGTTCCTGCTGGGGACCACTCTCTTCGTCGATCGGGCGAACACCGTGCCTCTTTGTTTGTTAAGTGCACTGGTTGACGTGACCATGATCCACGGCTATGACTGGGGTGGCGCTGGCCTGGCCACACTTTATGGATATATGAGCTCATCCTCCCGCCTCAGCGGGCAGCTGCTTGGAGGTTACTGGCGAGCCTGGGAGGTACATATTCCCTTTTCTGCCTTTTCAATTTTGCCTTTCATTATCTGTACACCATACACACTGCGCACACGCAATCTGTTTTTCACTGACTGTACATTGCACACACTGCACAACACACTGCACACATTGCACAATACACTGCACACTGTTCTCTGATTTCTGCCTTTATCTGTATATTGCTTTATCTGATAAGCCTGCTCATGTTTGTTCTATCACACTGTACAGCTGTGGGTGTATGCCTACTTCCCGAGGCTTGCCACAGTGCCAGATGAGGAGATTCCTCTCGGTCTTTCATTCTCTCACCGCTTTGACGTGAGGTGTGAGCGGAGGCCATGGGAGTCCTTCATATTCTTTCGCCGCTATTTTGACACCATCACCATAGCCGAGGTATGTCAAACATTACAGTTCATTTAAGGTTCGCTTTACATTGTTCTTTCAATATCAGTAGGTAACAAGCTGTGTTTTATTTGCAGATTACCTGGCAGCCTTCGGCCCCATTGCCTGATGCAGTTCAGGATCGGTATGCTGGTGCCCGAGAGACGGCCAGATTCAGAGTTCTACTAGAGGGCCCCGTCTGCTGCGCCTGGTACTTGGGGGAGCGCTTCTTGCGGCAGACCTTTGGCGTGCCAGAGCAGACAGTTCTGCAGCCACCTCCTACTCATATGAGGCATACCGAGAGGTACACTCTCGAGGAGATGATAAACTACACGATCGGCTGGGACTCCGAGCCTTTCAGGGAGGAGGGTGACTATGCCGAGTACATTCGGGCTTATCTGATGCCACCTTTGACCGGTCCTCACCGAGCTGAGAGGAAGAGGCCTGCGGCACCAGCGGTCGGAGTAGGAGCACGGAGGGCGGCTCGGGCCCGTGGCAGGAGCGGATCTCGGAGAGAGCAGAGAGGCGAGTGGGCCAGCGTTACCTACGATGATGACACGCCGAGGGCAGGGTGGGGAGACTTATCAGATCCCCATTGCTCCCCCTCCGGCTGATCACGAGCTAGTCGGATTCCACGGTTTGCCTCTGGTATGTATTACTGCACTTTGCATCCTGTACAATTATTTCATTTCGTTTCTCTTGATATTCTGCAGAATACTGATGCTTCTAACACTTTTACAGGCTTCTGCTAAGTACACTCGCCAGTCTTTGGAGTTGATCTCCTCCGTGATGGGGATGCTACAGCAGAGCTTCGACCTGTTGGCTATTTACGGTATCCTGGTAAGCTTTTTTGACCACAATCTCAAACTGTGCATAATCTGACGTATCGCATTATCAACATAACACTTAATACACGGCCCTCACGGCATTTGACACACTATAACCCATAGATTATTCATAGCATTGCTCACGGCATTCATACACTGCACTGTACTCTGTACTGACACACTGCTCACAACATTCATTCACTGTACTCATACACTGCATTCTACACTGATATACTACTCACGGCTTTCATACACTATACTCATACACTGCATTCTGCACTGATATACTGCCTTGCGTAGCATAACTGATGCATTTACCATTTGTCCTTTTCAGGCCCCATTCCAAATGTCGACTGCAGGAGGTGCTCCAGCAGGACCATCTGCACCTGCCCAAGGAGGAGGGAGAGCAGGGTGAGGGACCGCATTGTACCCCCGCACCAAAGCAGGGCGTACTCATGTTGGGAGTAGCTCGCGGGCACCGATTTCGGACGACGATGAGTCCGAGACAGAGACAGAGGAAGAGGTGGAGTCGTCTGAGAAGGAGACCGGAGATGACTCGAGCTCGGGTTCAGATGGTGGAGTCGACGACGATGCTCCTGGACCTTCGTCCAGGAAGAGGACGAGGACAGACTCTCAGGGCTGAGATCAGTTGACATTGATCTAGACTTTTGCTACTTTTCTTCATTTTCTTGCTTTGTTTTTCTTTAAGCACACTGTACTGCTTCAGGCAGATTTTGCTTTCTCAAAACTATATATTTTGCAAAGATGATGGAATGAAACAAGTTTTTTTTTTTGCTAAAAAAAAAGGTGTTGCATTTACCATTTCACGCATCACATTGCATTGCATCGCATCATATTACATACAATGTAATCGAATGGGAATTGAACATGTATGTGTTACCAGGTCAGGTAGCGAACCAACGTAATAAATTGGCTCAACAGACAATAATAAAACCTTGACAAGTTTACAACTCGATAAACAAAATTGCGACAACTTGGTAAACAAATGAGCAACAACTTAACAAGCAAATGAGTAACAACTCGATAAGCAAATGGGTAACAACTTGATAAGCAAATGAGCAACAACTCGATAAGCAAATGAGCAACAACTCGATAAGCAAATGGAAGTAACACCAGGTGTGACTTTGCAGAATCAACATCGGAAGGCACTGGAAGTGGAACCAATCACAAGTTCCCAACATGTTCAACACATAGACTGCCCATTCTGAACACAGCCCGTAACACAACGCTTGGTTCCTTCGGCACACAGCTCATACAACACACTGCTCATTCTGCACATTTAGCCCATAACACAGCACTTGGTTTAGTTTGAACACACGGGATGCAAAGACGAAATTTGCAGAAGTCGAAACAAACTCAGATACTCTGAATCCTTCCTCTTTTCTTTTGCATTGCAATCCAGAACACATATATTCACTGTTCTCGTATGACCTGGGTTGGACCCTACGGTTTTATGAAAGAATAAATCTTGTTTTGTACAAATGTGGAGAATGGCATAGCACTCTGAGTACAAAACGACTTTGTTTTGAAATCCTTTTTTTTTTTCTTTTTTTTTTTTAAACTGGGTATTGAGCCTACAACTGACCAAGGCGCACTACGACTCAACAAAACAACAAAAAAAAAAAAGGCAAACAACCTAAACGCATCGAGAAACACTCGAGACGACTCAAAACAAGAGATGAACAAAACAACAGGACACACGACACACAGACGTGTTACAAAGAGAAGAGACCTCCTGGTCACGAGGAGCCAGTTTCTTCGGGTATTGTTTCCCACCCTTTCTCATTTGTGATTCTCACATCACTCTGGCACTCAATCTCTATTTTTCTGAAAAAGCCCTTTTCTCACTTTTTCTCTCATTGCACGTCTCTATTCTTCAATCTCTCATTTTTCAATCCCTCCCCTGGGTGGTTGACGGATAAACGAGAAGTTGTGGGTTCATGCCCAACATTACCAGCTCGCGGCTACTCCTCCGGTGACATTTAGTTGATGCCCCGGATAAGGGAGTGCAGTATCCTGATCCACTCGAATTCGTGCTTCGCACTTGGCTTGATACCTCGTTGCTTGGAGGATGTTGAGAGCTTTCAGCCCTTTGCTTGTTAGCTTCAGTTGTGCCCTTTGTGGCGAGTAGAGTGCCCTTTCCGACAAGTATGGTGCCCTTTCTGGCAAATGCATTGACAACGGGGGAAAGACAGGAAGCCTGACTCAACTGTGCCCCTAGTTCATTATTTTGACCATTTTTTGCTTTTGCTTTCTACTAAAACGATTTTAATCAATATGAGAGTTAGATTAGCATGTTTGTTCAATTTTCTGATTTGAAATCATGCAAGTTAGGTTATGAGCATTGAAAATTTTCCTTTTTTGGGTCCAAGAAATGGTCCAGTTTTAGAAAAATGGAATAATTTTCCAGAGAATTAGTCAATCTCCTTAAAAATTCTCAAAAACTATTTTTCCAAATGGCCACTGCTCGACCAACGTAGGATTTACTCTTGAGATGCACAACCTCAGATCCAAAATAATGGAAAATTGCCCTTTGTCTGAACGGCACTGCATGGCAACTGAAAGTTGCCCCTAGTCTGAATAGCACTGCAGCACTGCACGGCAACGGAAAATTGCCCCTAGTCTGAATAGCGCCGCAGCACATGGCAACCAGTCCTTACAGTGACCATTACCACTGAACTCTCGAATACAGAGAAGACAAAGATGATTAGAACCATTACATGGACATAGTCAATTTGGAAGTGTTTATGGCTGGACTTCAGAATGAAGTTGCCTACGTATCCCAAACATGGGAATCAAGCCTGACGTAGTTCCGGGTTAAGGTACACCCGGGTATTAACCTCTCCTTTTGCGCTCTAACTTTTGCCAAGGCCGCCCTTCTGGGTTTTCGACCTTGCGAGCTTTGTTCTTCTTTTCTTTTCAATTCTTTTCATTTTATTTCTTCTTTTTTTCTTTTTCTTCTTTGCATTTTTCTTTTCTTTTTTTTTTTTCTTCTCTTTTTTTTTTTTTGCATTCTTTTCTTTGCTCTGACTTTTGCCTGGGTCACCCTTTCGGGTTTTCGGCCCAATGAGCCTCTCAAGGGTAAAAGTGTAGCTTTGTCCATGTTGAATGGTTTTGAGATCCTGAAATCATCTGAATCCAGGAGAATGGCTGCTGTTCGCTGACGATGCAGGAGTCCATCCAATGGGGGCTGATTTTGCCCCTAGTGTTGTGGATAGGAACTCGGTTGTTCTTCAACAAAACTTTCTTCTTTCTTCCCTTCTGGGATTTGGCATTCTTGCTAGTCTTCCCTGGTTTGCGGAAAAGACTCATCTTTGACTCTTTGAGCGCATCTGACATCTTTGCCCCTAGTTCAAGGGCTGCTTCAAATCTGGCCACACAGGCCTTACATTGTAGTTAACGGTTGAACATCTTGAAAGTGAGGGGTCGAGTCTCGAGGCTGAGAGCGATCCTAAGCTACCCAATCTCAAGAGCGATTCCACACAGGTCTTCGCGGGACCGCGCAAAACATTTTTTTTTGAAATTTTTTTAAGAAAGTGACAAATCGCTCGCGCTGAAGACAATGCGAAACCAATCTGGATCAAGCCAGGATCCTTCTCAGTACTCATACTAACAAGCATGATCTCATTCATTAAGGGCTTAGCACGCCTCTCTTTCTCTTAATTGATCAATTTTTTTTGCAAATCCTGAGGAATTCCTTCTTCTTCGTTTTCATCTCAATGTTCAAAAAGTTTTGAAAAACTTAGGTCAATACAATGACTTATAGGCACAAAAGAGCAGGTGAAATGCACTGCCGTTTCATTTTAAACTTGCTGGCACAACAGGCTCAAAGTAGCAATAGGCACAAAAACATGACAGCCACAACTGTTTCATTCAGATTTCTGGGTTGCAACTAGCTCCATAGCAGAAACAGACTCAAGAGAAAGCCAAAAGATAGACACAAAACAAAATAGTAATATCCAAGGTGACACCCCTGAAATCACTGAACTTCTGTACAACAGGACTGACTCGACACAACAAGACAGACCCAACCAATATAGTACCAAAAGATTGCTTATATACAAGATAACAAAACTGACTGAATACCCAAGTCAGAAAGTGCAAAACTAGCATTCGCAAATGCTCCAAAGTGCGTGCCATACGCCACATCCGAAGTAAACTGAGCACCGCCCGTAGGTGGACCAACTTCTGATCACATACTTGTGGTATCCTCGAAATCTAACAACTCAGTAGTGACAGACTTCGCTGAGGTAGGTAGGAGGATGACCTCATTGTCGATCAAATCTTGTACTTCATGACGAAGATGGAAACAGTTGTTGGTGCTATGACCGGTTTGCTGGTGGTACGCACAGTACAAGGTAGCATCATGTGAGGGAGAGAGATTCTTCGGGAGAGGCCAAGGCTCAAGAGGTCTAAGATGGCCCTTTTCGGCAAGGATCTGGAGCGCCTTAGACAAAGGCATATAAAGGGCGTGGAGTACCCTGCGACCTCGAGGTAGATACTTCGAGGTTTGTTGACTTTTGCCGGACGCACTAGCAAAAGGATCGGCAGATGCTACCTTAGCTTTCTAATCCTTTCCAGGTGTAGAGTTAGGGTTGGAGGGAACGGTTTTGGTATGACGGTTCCTATCCCGATTTTCTGCCTGGCTCGAACTGCCCTCGGTCGGAGTGGGGAAAGCGTCATCCACAGTTTTAGCCGCAACTGCGAATATTTGTTGTTTACTCAATCCTCCGGCTTTCAAAGCCTTGACTGCCCACAGCAGTTGTTCAACGGGATCGGCACCTGTTCCCACTTTGTTCTTACCTCTAGCCTCAGCTTGGTCGAGGGTTTGGGTTGCTACATCAGAGTGGAACCCATTTGTTGTTGACATGTCTTGGCCATAGCTTGAGATAGCTTCAGGTTGGCTGAGCTCAATTACAATTTGCCCCAGTAGCGGGGGCTCCTGCGGTACGAAATTCCCGACGTAAGATGTGGTTGGTGGCGAAGCCGACATTCCGTAGGCGAGATCAGACACAGATTGCTGAAGATCACCAATCATTCCCATCAATTCAAACGTGGTGGGCTCACGAGCTCGACACAACTGGGGCGTCCAGATCGGGTACGCGATAGGCGACCTAGGCGAGTATGGTACTTCAACATTGGTCTCATCCCGCAAGATGTTTCCTTGGTCCAATGCGGCTGCCATGACCACAATTTCTTCTGAATCTTGTGTCATCATAAGTCCACTGAACTTGAACGGAGATGATATAACTAGTGACTGACAGAGCAGGTGAACTAGTAAGCCTTGACTAGTCTTGCCTTAACAAAAGGGAATGCTGGCTGCTCCAAACTGAATCTCTGAACTGAAAGAGAAAGTAGGCAACATCTCAACTCAATTTTACGAAGACAGATACCCGCAGATATAACTGAATTACTGTTCCCCAAATTACTGCCTCAAAACTGAATCTGATACCCGTAGATATAACTGATTCTCAAACATACTGATACCCGTAGATATAACGGATTCTCAAAAATACTGTACTGATACCCGCAGGTCTAACACCCGGACTTGCAAACTGATACGCACAACCCTGTAGAAATACATTCCAACAGCACGTAGCAAGCAAACGAGAGCCAAAACACCCCTACGTTGGAGTAAGGTTTCCCTGTCCTATTTTGTCAGGAGCTAGGGTTTCACTATGCACGCAGCGGTTTCAAACAACCTACAATCGGGTGAGCAACCTGTCCTAGCTTGGAATGGTCACTATGGATTCTGAATATGCACTAGGTCGATTGGTCAAAAAGGGTGCCCCAGTGAAAATCGGGATTTGTGTTCCCATCGTGGCAGAGCCCGTAACCGGTCAGCCTTATGGCACGCTTCTCAAAGCGAGCCTCCGGCAAACCGTTCACGAATAGCAGACGGCAAACACTGTGACTTAGGCGCACCAATGCAAATGCAATGCAAAGAAACACATAAGTGTAATCAAAACAAGATATCATGAGTTCGAGTCAAGTTCTCTAACTCCCCAGCAGAGTCGCCAGAAATTGTAGACGTCCCCGAACGTCCCGGGAGGGAATCCCATTTTGTTCAATTGGGCTCACTACAGTTCCGGACTCAATGTCACGGTCCTGTATCTAATCTCGCAGAGTGCAATGCAAGACCGATGAATCATCAAAGAGTCCAAATCCGGCAAATCGTTTTGAAAAACAAATTTTTTAGAAAGAAGTGCCAAACATGGACTGCTTTGCCAGATACAGAGGCACGACCTAAATATTTTGTTTTGGGGAAATTTAGGAAACCCTGACTCGTTGCTTAAGGCCACGTGTCCGTCATCACCAAAGTTGTCTCGGCTCGGGAACTTGGGTACGATTGGGGAAGGTCAGCTATGAGCACCCCCGCTCGCTTGATCAAAGATCGGCCACTACTAAGTATTATATCGAGTTTTGAAAACATATGTGCTCTTATTCCGGTTATTAGCCTATAATTACTATGTGATGTGCACAGCATACAAGTATAGACTAGATCGCCTAATTTGGAACAAAGTATCGCATATCTGTTTGTTTGGAAAATGGTTTGAGTTTTGCTACTTGTAAGTAGGTTAAAATACGGATTTCAATGAATTGTCCCAATTCAAGCAATCCAACCTTCACCCACAGGCATTCAGGCAGTTATATCACATACGCAAATAGCCTCATGGTAAGCATGCTGTTATGGCAACACTCACACACATGCAAGGATGCTAAAGCGTAAATGCTTACCTAGTACTCCAAGCCAAAACAGAAACTAGTTAGCAATCAAATGCATGATCTTAGTTCATGTTAAGATGGCTAATGCAACACATGCAAAATGCAACTAGAAATAGGCTCGGCTATTCTAAGATGTCATGTGAAATGCAACTTGATACACGTATTCAAATTGGAATTGAAATACAATGCAGTTAGCATGATGGGCCGAGCCCAGTGCATGCAATACGAATGAATGTGTGCAAACATGCTATCATAAGTATGCTAATTGAAACGTGCCCTAAAACTAACCATTGTAAGCGGTTAAATAAAAGGGAGAAAGACGTGGGGTTGGAAGACATGCATCACACACACGCACGCTTATTACACAATTTGCCCTCTCTCGGAGGGACTGAAAGAATAATACAAATTAACTAACTAACAAGCTAATTAATTATTACACAACACTTAACTAATTAAATGAATTAATTAAGCTAAGAAAGCAGTAAAGAGGCCTCAGGAAGAGGGATGAATGCATGCATGTTCGATTTCGCTCGGAAATCCATCGCCATACTCATGCTGCCTCTGTTTACACTACTCTGCACTTCTGAAAACTGCACAAGTCTCCAGGATGTTTCTGAACCACCTTTCGAGCACTGTGGAAGGTCACCAACCAAAAGGCAAGGCCACCGGCCATGGGAAACTGGTCATCGACCATGTGTGAGGCTCTCGGCCAACAATGCATAGCCGGCCGGCACTGAAGATGGCCGACTGGCCATCTCTTCCTGCAGAATCCTGTTTTGCTGCAGTAGAAGGCAAACAGAGCATGGCAATGCATTTTCAGAGCAATGTTTTCACAACAACCCTCCTTGTCATGTTTAAGACTCAAAGGAGTATGGTTTTCGACCCTCGGACCATCAATCACGCATTTCAATGCATGATGGCCAAAGAAGCTAAGTGTGCAACTCAATATGGAATGAAATGCACAAAACACATAAAGGGCCCCAACCTCTATCATGATTGATCAAGAGGCAACAGATGCACACACAATGCAATGCAACCTAGGCAAGCAAGCAAGCATGCAAATAACTCAAGTGTGCAACAAATCTAATGCAACATGAGCATGTTAACATGCAATATGCAATATGCATACAACCTAAATATGTGGACATGTATAGCATGCAACAACATGCAAAATGAAACAAGCATGCAACAACATGGTGAGATGGACTTACACTAACATGGGTAACTCTTAAGCATGCCAAAATCAGTGGCCATTATGGTGCAACAAAAGCATGGAATTGATATGCGAACATGCATGCACAAAGGCCTACCATCTAAGGCATAAAAGAAGCAACTCTTAAACACATTTAAAAGAGACTATTATGGGCAAATGGCAAGCATACTAAGCTCTGAAATCACATGAAAGATGATGCCAAATCAACTAATCAAGACAAACACAGCATGTTAATGGACTTAAAGCTCAAAGCTAGCCGAAGGACTTGCACCATGGCCATGTCAACCAAGCCCCAAATGGTCAAAGCGACTCAAAACAGTCCCAAAGGACACCAAAACAAGGCTAGAACATGCATTGGAGGGGAGGCAAAACATGCTACAAAGGCAAGTACAAAACAAGATGCATGCAAGGCCTAGAAGGACAAATGCACTACGCCTCTCGCTACCAAACATGGCATGTTTTAGGTAAATAAAATCAGAGTCATAATACACCAAAACAAACCCCAAAACCCAATGAGAAGGTCTTCCAAAGACCAAATCGTGGAGGCACATGCAATGGTCTATTCTTAAGGTATGAAACACAAACTACCCCAAGCATGGAATGGATGGTAAATGCAAGTGTGTGGCCATGGAACATGGACTGAAATGGCATGAGAAGTAATTCCAAATCACTGAAATAAACCAAGGGAAGCGTGCTAATGACTCACACACCCGAAGTTAACAAGCTAGAATGCAAAGAGGCTATATAAAGCATGGAAAGCATGACCAAATTGACACCCAACAAAGCTTAAACATGTTAAAACATGACCAAAAACTTCACAAAGCTAAGCCAAAACATGCAAGCATGGTGGTCCAAATGCATGATGCATTTCTAGGCAAAATAGAGGAATGCAAGGCAAGTGTATGGTGCATGCAAGGCATATCTAAACCAACTTGAAACATAGGTATAACATGGTAAAACAAGGCCTAATACCTACTGAAATGAAGCTAAAACAAGCTAGGCATACAAGCGACAACACAGGCTATTTGTGCAAACATCAAAGACAACATGGAGAGGGGATGACCCTCTCCTATTTGGGACCTCAAAACCACCTCTCCACCACTGAAAATCCTCTAGATTTTAGTGGTAGAGAGGTCATGCAAAGACCAAAACAATGGCCAAAATGTATGGCCTAAAACAAGGTCTAACAAGGCCTTGGAGGGGGGAGATAACCCCAAACCTCAAACAAAGTTCTAAAACACACATAATCAGAAATTTTATCAGTTATAGTCGAAGCTTAAAAACAGCTGCAAGGATGGCTAAGAGCCTATGCAAGAAGGGGGTATATAAAGTAAAGATGCTCACCCTTGTAGACCCTCTTCAAGAACAATGCTCCAGCAGTTTTTTTTAGTTCAAAGCAACCCAAGAACACCAAAATCAACCTCCAAGGACCTCAGCTCCAAGAGGATAGTGTAATGGTAGGTGTTTGTGTGCAAAAGTGTGAACAAAACAACCTTATACACACAAAATAGGATAAAAAAGGGGAATATAGATACAAAGTTGTATCTCACTCTCTAACCCTAATTCTCTAAACCTCTGGAACCCTTGAGGAGGGTGGAGAAGCTCCCTCTTTATAGAATTTCAAAATTGCAAAGCTTCCAAAGCAAGCTAAACAAGAGGCAAATCCCTCCATACACGTGTATGGAGAGGGTCAATTGTGGATGCCAGCTATTACAGCTAGCATAAAATATCTACCAAAAGCAGATGGAAAGGGGTCAACCAGTAGAAATAGCCGATTGATCAACAAAGGTGACCGACCGACCACAAAAGGTGCCGACCGGCCACAACCTTTGGCTGATGGCAAGGAAACAAGGCCGGTGGCATCAAGCCAAGGCCGGTGAGTTATGGGGATGGTCAACAAGCCATTCCCTGCCCTCAGAAGCAAAAAACACAAGTGTTTGGTGCATAACCAAACACAAAGCAAACAAGTCGAGAGGTCTTGAGGCAAGGCGCACGACCGAAACCTCCGAGAACTCAAGACAAACACTAACATGGATGATCACCGAGTGTTCAAATGGTGACGTCCAAGTGTTGAGGACGGTCAAAAATGGGGTGTCTACAGTATGTCGTAGGGTCGAAGGGCCGGATCCTAGGCGGCAATGGAATGATGTCAGGCTCCTCCTCCCTTCCCGGAGGACCCTCGTCATATGGAACATCGTCAGCCATCTGAAAAGAAGGTGCAAAATGAGCAAAAATGAGCGAAATGAGCTAAAATTGCCAAAAGTCAGCAAAAGTCAACTCTCGGGAAGAGAAAAAGTTAAAGAAAGTCAAAGCCCGGGAAAAGGTGCTAAACTTCGAGAGAAACATACCTCAAGTGGTAAAAATGGAGAAAGAAGCTCTGAAAACAAATTCTGATCCGTTCAAAGTGAAGAGAATCGAAAGTTTTTCGTGAATCAACTTCGCGTGGAGCGTTGGAAAATGCGTGCAAAGCCCGAATCTAAGAGGAAAAAGGGTCTAGGGAGGGTGAGTAAGTGTTTTCGGCCTTGAAGGTGTGATGAAATGTGTTTTGGAGTTTCGTATTTAAAGAGCGACCTTCAAAAGACCAAACTGGCCCAGTTTTACTAAACTGGTTGACTGACCAGTTTTTCAGGTTGACCGACCACCTAGGTGGTCTAGGTGGTCGGTAGCCCTCTAGGGTGGTCTTTAGGGTCCCATTGTCCTCCCTGTGTATTTTTATGCTGATTGGAGTCCTTGGCTCTCAAGAAAGTGCAAGAAAAGTTCACTATTTTCGACTCAAAATGTCCCCGCGGGAACTTCGATTCATGTCTTCGATGCACTCGTCACTTGTCAGGAGCAAGGTGTATCATTTTTAAGTACATTGTGACCCCTCCGAGAGGTAAATCGGTGGTTTCGTTTGAATTGGTCTCGTTAAGGCGTGTATTTCCTTATTCGACATGCTGTTGATGTTGCACTGGAAAGGCATTGTTGTTGCGCATGGAATGTGTGTGCTGTGTTGCATTGCACTACACAAGTTCTTATGTCTCCACAGAATATGCGCGTCACATCGTATTGCATTTTGCATGCTTTTACGTTCGTGTAGGAATTGTCCATACCTGTTTCATTACATCGAACGTGCACTCGTTGCGTAGAATACGTATATCAGTTTTGCATAGGCATGCGGCTCTCTCCACATGCATTGTTATGCACCGTTCTCCTTGCATTGTTATGCACGGTTCCACTTGCATTGTTATGCACACGTCTACTTGCATTGTCATGCACATGTCTAGTTGCATTGTTATGCACACGTCTACTTGCATTGTTATGCACAGTTCTAGTTGCATTGTTATGCACGGTTTCACTTGCATTGCTACACACTTTTCACTTGCATTGCTATGCACCTTTTCACTTGCATTGTATATGCATGCGTTTATCTCGTATTGGAATTGTATCTTGATGTAACGTTGAACATGTGTTTCTATTATATTGTACCTGTTGAGTTTCTTTCTTATGCAGGCACGATATTGTATGTACGATTCATTTGAGGCTGGTGCAACCGAACGATATTGTATGTATGGTTCATTTGAAGCTGGCGCGACCAGACGATATTGTATGTACAGTTCATTTAGAGGAACTCCAGATAAGATCATTCATGTTCCCTCGAAACTCTCTCGTCGATTAGAAGCATTCAGGTACACCTGGTGCTTACACCGATACCTCGTTAGTTAGAGACATTTGGGCACGCTCGATGTCTGCACTAGCATCTCGTTGGTTAGAAACACTCGGGTGCGCTCGGTGTTTACACTATACCCTTGTTAGAAGCATTGGGATGCACTCCGATGTTTATATAACTCCTCAATGCTTGCACCGTCACCTCTTTCCTTTCTCACGTGTGATATGCTGAGAGGTGTCGCTTTTCCTTCTCTTGCGTGTGATATGCTGAGAAGTGGTGCTCTACCCTCTCTCGCGTGTGATACGCTGAGAGGTGTCGCTTTTCCTTCTCTTGCGTGTGATGCGCTGAGAAGTGGTGCTCTTCCCTCTCTCGCGTGTGATATGCTGAGAGGTGTCACTTTTCCTTCTCTTGCGTGTGATACGCTGAGAAGTGGTGTTCTTCCCTCTCTCGCGTGTGATACGTTGAGAGGTGTCACTTTTCCTTCTCTTGCGTGTGATACGCTGAGAAGTGGTGCTTTTCCCTTTCTCGCGTGTGATACGTTGAGAGATGTTGCTTTTCCTTCTCTCGCGTGTGATACGCTGAGGGGTGTACCTTTCCTTTTCTTGCGTGTGATACACTGAGAAATGGTGCTTTTCTCTCTCTCGCGTGTGATACGCTGAGGGGTGTACCTTTCCTTCTCTTACGTGTAATACGCTGAGAAGTGGTGCTTTTCCCTCTCTCGCATGTGATACGCTGAGAGATGTTGCTTCTCCTTCTCCTGCGTGTGATATGCTGAGAGATGTTGTGTTTGAGACTTCGGGTATTCCCGGTGGTCACTTTTAGCCTTCTCCACGTGAGACGCAGTGAGAATTGTATAATTTTCTTGCATCCTTTCTGCATGAAATGCAGTTCGGTCTGCAATTCCCATGCGTGGCGTGTTTACTTATTTGCTTGTGTACGAGTTTGCTGTAGCATTTCTTTACATAACATTTGCATCTAGAGGTTTCATTACAGCCCTCTTTGCATAATCATAAGTTATGTTCTGCGTTGTGCATGTCATTTGCATCTTGCCCCTACCTGTGGGCACATCTCTTTGTTATCTTGCTAGCTTGTCTAAGTCTTCGGCCTTGTCAAAAATGAGTCGTCTCTGGGCATTGACATTCACTCCCGTCATTTCTTGTCTTCCGAGTTCTGTCAAAGAGGGGCAACTGTAGACACCTCATTTTTGACCGACCTTAAGACTCAGACGTCATCGATTGAGCGCTTGATGATTGTGCATGTTTGTGCGCGTTTTGAGTTTCTGGAGCCTTTGGCCGAGCACCGTGTCGGGGACCTCTTAACTTTCTCCTCTTGGCCTAGTTTTTGGACCATGCCTTGTTGCCTTTGCCTAGAGGGAAACAGAGGCATGTAGGCCACTTTTTGTAGCCGTAGACTACCTTTCCCTCTCGTAGACCACTTTTTGTACCCGTAGACTAGTTTTCGAGGCTTCCGGCTGAGTGCCTCGCCTTGCGGACTCTTGTCCTGCTTCCTTTTTGGTTTGTTTTGAACCAAACCTTGTTATCCTTTGCCTGGAAGGTGGAACAGGGGTGTAGACTAGTTTCTCTCCCTATAGACCACTTTTCTTACCTGCCAGCCATTTTTAGTGGTCGGCTAGCTAGGGTGGGTGGTCTATGGACCACCTAAGGTGGTCGGCAGCCTGCCACCACCTTCCTCTCTTTGTGTAGACCACCTTTTGTGGTCGGTCGACTAGTGGGAGTGGTCGGTCGACCACTTCAACTGGTCGGCAGCCTTTCTGCTTTTTCTGCAGATATTTTTCTTGCCAGCTGTGCCAGTTGTTGGGCACAGAAGGGATTGCACCAAGCTTCAAGCTTGTTCAACAAGCTTGAGGCTTGGAATTCTATAAGAGGAAAGGTCCTTCTTCCTTTCCAGAGGTTCTGAAATTGCTTAGGGCTATACATATCCCTCTATCTCTATATTTCTCTCTCTCTCTCTCTCTCTCTCTCTCTCTCTCTCTATATATATATATATATATATTTGTGCTTAGAAGTGTAGTTTCTTCACACTTTTGCACACAAACACCTACTCAAACACCACACTCTTGTTGCTGAGGTATCTGAGGGTCTTGCTTGGACTCAAAAGCTGGTTTTAGCTCAGAAAATTTGCTGGGGTTGTTGCCTTGTTCTTGTTCTTCAAGGGTAAGAAACTACCCCCTTTAAAGCTTTGTTTTGATTAAGTCTTTAGGCCACCTTTGCATGCTTTTTTTTTTTTTTGGGCCTAGCTTTCAACTGCAAAAAGCTTCTTTTTTAAGTACTTAAAATTTTGTTTAAGGCTTTGTTTGTGTTGGGGGTGGTCTACCTCCTTTGGTGGCTTGTTATGCTTTGTTTTGTGCCACCTCTTTAGGCCTTTGAGATCACCTTTGTTTGGCCTCTTCACCACTAGAATTTCAGTGGTGGAAAGTGTGTTTTAAGGCCCCAAATAGGAGGGGTTCATCCCCTCTCCTTGTGTCTTGGTTGCTTGTGTTGTTGGCCTCATGTTTGAACATGTTGTTCTAGTATATGTTGGCTTGTTCTTAGCTTATTTTTGGCATTATTTTAGCATGGCATAACTCTGTTTTGGCTTGGTTTGGTTACCTCATGCATGCTTTTTACACTTGTAGTGTAATCTTGCCATTTAGCCTTGTGTTCTCAATGCTTTGATCCATCATACTAGCCTATTTTGGTTCTATCTCAGCATGTTTTTGGTGTTATTTTAGCATGCCTTAGCTCTGTTTTGGGTTGGTTTGATTGACTCTTGCATGCTTCATACCCTTGTAGTGCAATCATCCCCATAGCCTTAATATGCATCATGCTTTGGACCACCATTTTAGCATGTTTTTGGCTTCACTCCAGCAAGCTTTTACTCATGTTTTGCCATGCTTAAGCTCTGTTTTAAGTGGTTTTGGTCATGCATGCCTTGCTTTGTGTAGCCATGGTGCAATCTTGCTCATTAGCTTTGAGTTTCCAAGTCTCTAGCATGCGTTATTTGAGTTGTTTGCATGCTTTGGCCTCATTTCTACCATGATTTCAGTGTGTGTAGTGTGGTCATACGCTCTCATGCTTCACTCTTTCAATGCTTTGGAGGGTTATGTTTTATGCTTCACTTATGAGCCAATATGTATGCATGCTTGCCTAAGCTTTTGGGCTACCATCTCAATGTGTTTTTTGGTCTTATTTTGCCATAATACAACTCTATTTTTGGCTGGTTTGGCCACTTGTGGTTTGCATCTCGTACTTATAGAGCAAATCTCATTTACTAGCCTTGCATGCTTGGTATTTTAGCTCATTATTCTAGCGTGTGTTGGCTCTACTCCAACATGTTTTTGGCCTTGATTTGACATGCTCTAGGACTGTTTTGGGTTGTCTTGGCCATATGGTTCATGTATTGCATAGTTGTAGTGCAATGGGCCTGACTAGCCTTGTGTCTTGATGTCTTTAGCATGCTTTGTTTGAGATATTTGCTTTCCATGACATCATTTCACACATGATTTCAGAGCATATAGCATTGCCATATTCTCATACATATCACTCTTTGATTGTGTTTGAGAGTTGTGTTTAATGCCTTATTTGTGAGCTGATACGGGAGCATATCTTTCTTGCCATCTATGTTGCAAGTCTAGCATGTTTTTACTACTATTTTGACCTGCCTTAGGTCTGTTTTGAATGGTTGAGGTCATTTGAGCATTACTTAGTATGCTTGTAGTGAAATAGCCTTGACTAGCTTTGAGTTTTGAGGTATCTTGCATGCTTGACTTAGGGTATTTGCATGTTTTGGCTTCCTTTGGAATGATATTTCAGAGCATACAATGTTGTCACACTTCCATGTTTTTCACTCTTTAAGTGCTCTTGAGAGTTGTACCTTTATGCCTTATTCATGGGCCAATGCATGAGCATGCATTTTCTTGCTTTCAATGCTATCATTTCAGAGTGCTTTGGCCCCTATTTTGGCATGCATGAGGTCAGTTTGGGGCTGGCTTGGTCCATTGAGCATTGCATTACCTAGCCCTTGTATTGTGTCCTTCACTAGTTTCAATGCTTAAGGACTCTAACTTGTCATGTTCATGTTGTTTGCATATTGTCGCATTGCATTGTGTTTGGCATATTGTTGCATTGCATTGTGTTTGGATCGGGCATTAATCCAAACACAAGAAACAAGGGACGTTTCATGGTTGAAGTGATGAAACGTGCCTCATTTCTCGGTCGTCGACCCTCTTGATCATGCATGATAGAGGTGGAGGCTCTTATATGTTATTTGTGCATTCATTGACATTGACTTGTGCAATCTCAGCTTCTCGGCCATCGTGCATTGTGATGCTTGGTTGGTGGCCCGAGAGTCAAGAACCACACTCCCTTGAGCTTGAAAAATGATAGGGAGGGTGGTTGTGTACACATTCCTTTGCAAATGCACTGCCATGCCCTTGTTGTTCTCTGTTGCAGCAAAACTGGAGTTTGCCAAAATTTCTGGTCGGCAGACCAGTAAAAGTAGCTGGCCGACCACTTTTTCTGGTCTACAGGTGGTCTACAGCCACCTTTTCTGGTCGTCAACCCACCAGGAGGTCCCCATTTTGGAGTAGAAGCATTCTGGAAGTTTGTGCAGTGTTCTGAGATCAAATGCAAACAGAGACAATTCTGGGCATAGCAATGGATTTCCGAGAAACCGAGTGCGAGCATGCATCCTTTTCTTCTTCAAACAGAGCTGGAGCAGCTTAGTCTAAATGTTTACTTGTTAGTTAGCATTTGTTGTTTGTAACTTAATCAATTTGATTAATTAGTTAAAGTTTTGTAATAATTAGTTGTAGCTAGTTATTCAATTTGTGTTGTGTAATAATTAGTCTAATTAGATTATTAGATTAGTTAAGTAGCTTAGCTTAGTGTAGCTAGCTTAGCTTATTATTCGGACCCTCCGTCAAGAGGGCACATTGTTGTAATAAGTGTGCGAGCGTGTGTGCATGTCTTCCAACCCCCATTTCTTTCTCCTTTTTACTTACCTGCTTTCAATGGTTAGTTTTAGGGCACGTTTCAATTAGCATACTTATGCTTTGCATGCGTGCATCACTCATTTGTCTTGCATGCACCAGGCTCGGCGCATCATACAAATTGCATTGTATTTCAATACCAATTTGAATACATGTTATCTAGTTGCATTCACATAACATCTTAGAATAGCCGAGCCTATCTTAGTTTCATTTTGCATGTGTTGCATTAGGAATTCTTGACATAGCTAGGATCATGCATTGATTACTAACTGGCTTCTTTTTTGGCTCGGAGTACACTGTGAGTGTTTACGCTTTAGCATCCTTGGATGTGTGTAAGTGACTGCCATGATAGCATGCTTGCCATGAGGCTATTTTCTTAACTGCTATAACTGCATGAATGCCTGTGGATGAAGGCTTCATTACTTGAATTGGAACAATTCATTGAAATGTGAGTTTTAAGCCCACTTTGCGGAGTGGCAAATCATCATATTTTAAGCCCACTTGAGAGTGGCAAATCCGCGTCTTAGCCTACTTGCGAGTAGCACTTTCAAACCATTTTCAAAAAACAAACATGAAATGTTTTGTTCTAATTCTTGCAATTGAGTCTATACTTGTATGCTGTGCGCATCACGTAGTAAATTAGATTAATAACCAGAATAAGAACATATCTGTTTTCAAAAACAATATATCATGTTAGTAGAGGCCGATCCTTTGATCGGGCGAGCAGGGGTGCTCATTTCAGGACCTTCCCCTATCGTACCCAAGTTCCCGAGCCGAGGCAACTTTGGTGATGACGAACACGTGGCCTTAGGCACGAGTCAGGGTTTCCTGAATTTCCCAAAATAAAATATTTAGGTGGTGACTCTGAAATCTGGCAAAGCAGTCCATGTTTGGCGCTTTTTGATTAAAATCGATTTTCCAAAACGATTTGCCGGATTTGGACTCTTTGGTGATTTATCAGTCTTACATTGCACTTTGTGAGATTAGATTTAGAACCGTGACAGGAGTCTGAACTATAGTATCAAGAACTACAATTCGCACCCTCGCACGCGGAGCATAGTTCGGGCGATCTACAAGAACAAGTCATGCGAGGGTAGAAAAACATGCTCAACTACTAGGCCAATAACACATGCAAACAAGATGTGAAGAGGGGGGACCACCCCTCCCCCCCCCCCCCCCCTCTCTTTATTTTGGTCCTCAAAACCAACTTTCTACCACTAAAAACCTCTAAGTTTCAGTGGTAGAAAGGCCAAAAAAGAATTGTTTTAAAAGCTTTAAAGGATGGCACAAAGCTTAGCAAATAAAGCTACAAGGAGGGTGGATCTCCCCTAACTCTAAAAGAGACTCAAACAACCATTTTTAACACGTAAAAATAGCGGTTTTTGCAGTTGATAACTAAGCCAAAATAGCATGCAAAGGTGGCCCAAACTAGCATACAAAAACAAGCTTAAAAGGGGTAAATGCTTACCCTTGAAGCATAGCAGCCAAACAAGCAACTTCTGAGCCAAAAACCATCTTTTTGAGCTTCAAACAAGCCTTCAAGAACCTCAGCTCCAAGGTAGTGGTGTTTGATTAGGTGTCTTAGTGCAAATATGTGAAGAAAATACACTTTGAAGCACTATATAGCACAATAGAGAGAGAGAGAGAGAGAGAGAGAGAGAGAGAGAATTCTAGAGAGAGAGGGAAATTTCAGCTCTGAAATTTTGTAACCCTTTGCATGCATATAGATGAGTTCTATATATAGGAGATACAAAGAAGCCTTGAAGAGATCCAGCCATCCACGTGGGTGCAGATGAGCTTACCTGTGCAAACAGCTGTCAAAATATCTGCAAAAATATCTACTAAAGCAATAGTGGCCAGCTGGCCATCAGTGGTGGCCGACAGTGCCTCATTGGTGACCGGCATACCCAAATGCATAGCCGATAGAGACCTACCATGGCCAGCAAGCTATCAAGGACATCAGCCTACAATGACGAACGCATGGTCCAAATATGAGACAGAATGGAAATAGGGTTTGGAAAGAGTAAACCTGGCACGTTCTGCCGCGGAATTCGAGTGCTCGACGAGCAATCAAACTTGTCACTAGATGTACTTGCAAGAACATCCAAGTCTTGAGGACGGTCAAAAATGGGGTGTCTATAGAAGGCACTGCACGTGTGGGGATCAGAGCCGCACGTGCGAGAGGCACGCTCCACATGTGCGGGGGTAAGTGCCGTACGTGGGGATGGGCCTGAGTCCGAGAAACTCTGTTTTTTTTTTTTCTTCTTCTTTTGGGCTGTGTGTGTGTCACTTTTCCTATATCACTCTCTCACTAAAAACACACTACTCTCCCTTCTCTCTATATTTCATATACCAAAACTCTTCAAACTCTTGATCCCCTTAGATCCATTACATCTTCAACCCAAGTTCCTTCATCAAAGTTGAAGAGCTCCTCAAGAGCTGCATTGTGTACGTTGGAGATTAGGTTTTGGCGCCATCAATTTCTAGGGTTTCATCTCATTTTCTCCTTCAAAACTTGAGGTGGGGAATTACTTAGAGTTATATATATGTTTTGCAAGTTTTTGGTTGATTTTGAGAGTCCTCCTGTGTTTATTTTGAAAATTGGTTTTTGGCTCAAGAAATTGATGGTCTTGTAAAAGAAATCCATCTTTTATTCTTTTTAAAGATTTTCTTGAAATGTTGAATCACATGGATTAGAGAATGATGTGTTTAGGGAGGTTTTGCAAAAAGATGGGGAAATGTTGGGGTTTTTGTGAAAAACCTAGAAATTGGGGGTTTTTGGAAAAATGTAGGGATTTATGGATTTTCTTGGATTAAATGAAGGAGCGAGTGAGAATTTTATATTGTTGTTGCAAATATGATGACTTCTTGATGTATGAGGATTTGGAGACCATACTTGAATTTATTGTTAAATGCATACACATATGTAGCTATGAATTGGCACATTGTTGAGTTCCATGAATTATGAGAATTGTGATTTGGGAAGGTTACTACGTGTTGATAGATTTGATTAACATGTGGAATTTTGTGAATTAATGTTGAAGGGAGAAAAATGGGAATTTTGGTTAACATTGTGTTGTTGAGATACTTAAAGATGGAGGATTGTCATGAAACATTGTTGATTATTGCATTGCGTCCTCTTTTAATTGATAGTTATACATTTGGAATTTGAGTTATGAAAAAGCTTACATTGGGAAAAGAATATGTTTGAAATGAGAATCATTGAAATGTTTTGGGGTAAATACGTTGGTAAGTCCGGATAGGAGGTGTAGATGAAATGGATTAAGTTGGCTTGAGTGTCCGGGGTAAAAGACCGAAAACACGTGTGGATGAGGTACCACTTCCCTTCTGGTTAACAACCGGTAAAGTGGGGTTTTTGATAATGCTAGTTAAGCCTATTTCCAGACACCAACCTAGGAATTACCTGAGTCGTATTTACCGCCCCATTGAATAAAATTGTAAATATTGGAATTGTTGAGATTTCAAGCTATTGTTGAACATGGTGACTTTTTAAAGGCATGTAAATGAAATCCTCTTTTAATTGGCGTTGCATGACATTTGCATTTAGTATTGGAAATCTTGCATAAATGTATATACTTTGTTAAGGATTTTCTACTGGGTTTTATGCTCACCCTTATGGGATTTTGGTGCAGCGAAAGATGTGGCGATCCTGCCGAGTTAAGGGCATAGACATATTTTGTGAAGAGTAAATGACTCTATTTTTGTTGTGATTTATTTTGCTAGCCAATAGCTATAAATGTATGGGTTCGTGAAACCATTTTTGTGTAATCGGGCTTAAGCCTTGGAATATGTAAGCCCTTAAGGGCATTTTATTTATTTTTGGGATTTGATGTTCTACATGCTATAGATTCATGTATTTCTATACCATTGAACGTATAATTTGCATGTGGGACTTTTGTACAAACCTTATTGATTAATGATGTAAAGGTTGGAGATTTGCTATTATTTCTTAATAGATGTTGGTTGATGTACCTAATTTGTGTTAGGTTATTTTGAGGCGTTACACCCTCTTCAAGTCATATCCAATTATTTAGTTTAATTTTAAGTAACTTCTCTTTGTGTATGTATGTTTGTGTGTGTGCTTACTTAGATTTACAAGAATTGAATTGATAAAATAGAAGACAAGATACTTATAGAAGACAAGAGAGACAATGTAAGCATGATTCTCGAATTCAAATTGTTCCCAACTTCCATTAACATTTAAAACAAGATACTTACAAAATAAAACTAAAATTATATTGTTATTAATTGATGATACCGTCTATCATGAAGAAATGATATTAATCATTATCACTTCATCACCAATAGATAGTATAGGCTGGAAAGGACACTGCCATGATCAGAGCGATACAGATTGTTTTATTGATTACAATTTGTTGGAAAAGGGTTAAGATTCCAAATAAATTTCTAAGGGATGTTAGTTTGACCTCTTAATGTCGAAAGATTTTAAAGTTTTGACATTAATAATCCCTTGTTTTGAGAATACATTTGGCGAGGAAGAATAGAGGGATATATTGCATCCTACAATGCTTGCACTTGAGGAAGTAACTTCTGATAACTTCTCAAATTCAAATTGTGAGAGAACTTCTGATAAATGGTTCTCATTCTCACCATTGAGCAAGTGTTAAGTTATACACAATGAACAAACTCATTCAAGTGCAACCAAAATTCACAACAGATACTGTTGGAAATTTGAATTAAAAGTTACTCCAAATGTTGTGTCTCTTGAGATGGAAGAGTGTGTCCTTTTGAAGGGTCACAACCTTTCTGGAGAGTCATGGAGGAATCTATAAATTCCATCTCCCTCACTTCAATTTGGACAGAAAATTCTTCATTTTTTCTTTATCTTTGCATTTATTCTTCATATTTTCCTGAGTCTAATTTTTCTATAAAGAGAGTGTATGCACAGCGAAGTTCGCTAGGCTTGCAATAGTAGTGCTGCTAGTGCAAGACATTGATCGTTGTATCCTGGAAAATAGACGTCCATTGAATCTTGAGGACCGGTAGGAGGACGAATCTGTCTTAAGAAAGGAGTGTCACACACTCAACTCGATCAAGTTTTATCTATTTATGTACTGTAAGTTTTGTTACGTTATTATGTTGATTTATTTTAGCTTTGGTTTTTCCCAAAAACTATTTACATATTTTAAATTGTATTTTCCATATAGGTTGGTACTATTTTTCTAACAATCTTAAGATAGAATTGATCCTGTTTATGGTTTTTGGGAAAATATAATTGATTTTGTTCCGTAGATACTTCCTTTCGTTGTTTGTCTTTTGGAACTTTCTATACCACTAATGTACATGATACATCAATTGTTTGTGAGTCAATATATATTAAATAATATATTTTGATTGGAATGGTGTATTGAGTTATTTTATTTTTTTGGCACTTGTAAACTGTATATAGTTGTTTACTTTTCTGGTTTTGTAAAAACAAAATAAGCTTTTGTTCTCTGAACATACATTTATTTACTATTTTAGGTTTTCATCTGTGCAATTGGTTTATGCAGATGTTTTGGTTTCTTTGTACAACCGAAACTATTCTATTGGAACAAAAAAAAATTTATATCTGTTTTATGATATTGTTTGTCTATTGATATTGACAAATTCCATTATATTTTAATCTAGATAGAATTATTTCAATATGACATCAAAGTACAAGTAAGATGATTCATATTCGAAACATCTGAATAATGTATAAATATGCAATATACCAAAAACGTGTTGGTGCAAACAAATCCGAAAAAGAAACGAATTGTATCTAAATAATTTAACCGTTAAAATTAGACAACAAAATTTTTGTTTCTATTGTCTAATAACAGAACCTTGTATAAAATCAGATTATGTTATTCAGAAATTACAGATGGGTGAGGAACTGTTGATTTGATTAGTTAATCATAATGTTCATGTATGGATATGATGAAGAGATGTCATCTATAGACATTATTGATTTTATAATTCCTTGTGATATGATGTCTTTAATTGATATTTTTTTATGTATCAATTTGTTATATAGTGCATTATAAATAGTCTAGTAAATTATTTTTTAAAGTGTTGATGAACAGGTAGACTTATGTGTCATAATAAGAGTAATTCTAAATTTTATTTGGATTAGTGACTATGACATTGGTGTGGTAACCAATGACTCCATTATAAAGTATTACACGGGTTAACATATTTCATGCATGAAAGACATTTTGGTAAGCGTCAAGATAGTCACCAATACCGGAGAAGACTAAACATGATGGTTTATGTTGTTCTATTTAATTATGATAGATTTTTAATTTTGAATTTTTCATAATAAATCCAATTTTTGAGTATGTTCTACATGAGTCTTCTGCATAAAACTTGGCATCTTTACATGTTTATTGTTATTATGATTGAAACTAACATGTAATGTTGTCTTGAATGTGAATGCAATAGTGGGATCTTATATTCCATATTGAGATTGGAATTAAGGTTTGCAGTAAACAAAAAGAAATAATGCATGACTAAAGAAATGTTATTTGACAAAGTGTTGTGACCACAACCGGTATTAGCCATTTTTTATTTTTTTTTGCACTGCAAAAGAAAGTTATGAAGTCTAATTGTATTTTAGGCAAATTAGTATTGTGATTATATTCACAAAGCAATTTACATCTTGTTATTTAGTTCAAGCATGCCAATTAATGATATATTCTAATTTACCTCAGAATTGTGGGGGTGTATTAATATTTTTGGGTAATTATAGATCAGCAAGAGAAATTAAGTTTTCTTAGAAGGCTTAAAATGTGGAGGTGCTTGGAGGATTTTACCAAAGTAATGGTTCCGATGAAAGGTCCACAAAGAATCTCAATTCTTTCTATAGGACAAAGTTGGAGTAGAAGTAAAAATGGTTTCATTAATTCCTAAGGAACAACTCTATGTTTATTATTTAAATTTGAAAATAGGAGTGACCTAGAGTAACGGTAAGTCTCGAAGTAATCAAAGACTTAATACCGTAGGACATGTGCTTTCAGCTGTAAATATTGTCTAAGAATAATATAATGGATCCACTAACTACTCAATGATATATAACTAAGAAGGTCAACTGAAAAATAGCGGCCGCTAAACGAAAAGTTTGATCAAAGAGCAAATGAGGGAAAGTTCATCGAGGGGAATATAATTAAAGCCTATTACATCAGAGTCATCATAATGGTAACCCTACTTAGATGACTGGAGATCCCAAGAACTAAGTTCGAAGGGACAACTAAGTTATGTGTGGCTCACCAAAAATCACTAAAGGAGTTTATCTCCTATCCATTCCTATGATGAGAGTGATATTTGCAACATGTGTTATATGTAGGGGACTTAGGGTAAGCTATGCTATTAATAATGACTTATATCTTGAAAACCCTAGAAGGGTATCTCTGAAGAGGAGTATTTGAGAGACTCGAAATAAGGATCACCTATATGAGTGTGAAGGGGCTGCTTCTATGAGAATTGATAATGCTAAATTTTCTAAAGCACTCATGAAATACCAAGACATGCCCAAGGCCAAAATGGGCACAACCGTGAGAACTAAGTTGTGTCTGAAGATATTGTGTGTGAATTCTATTGTCTTGGCTTACACAAATGGCTGAACAGTTCAAAGCATCACGTCCATTAATTAGCTAGTAAGTCTGATAGGCTTTCACAAGGTTCAAAGCCAAAAGCTACATATGCCAATGCAGGGTATTTCCTTAATGTACTCTCTCTTTGTCTGCATGTTGTTGCATGTCCTTTCCGTAAATTTCATTCATGTAGGGGATTGTTGGAAATTTTGAATTAAAATTTACTCCAATGGTTGTGTCTCTTGAGATGGAAGAGTGTGTCCTTTTGAACGGTCACAACCTTTCTGAAGAGTCACAAAGGAATCTATAAATTCCATCTCCCTTACTTCAATTTGGACAGAGAATTCGTTATTTCTTCTTCATCTTTTCATTTATTCTTCATATTTTCCTGAGTTTAATTTTTCTATAAAGAAAGTGTATGCACAGCGAAGTTTGCTAGGCTTGCAATAGTAGTACTGCTAGTGCAAGACATTGATTGTTGTATCTTGGGAGATAGACGTCTATTGAATCCTGAGCACCAGTGGAAAGATGAATTTGTCTTAAGGAAAGAGTGTCACACACTCGACTTAATCAAGTTGTATCTATTTACGTACTGTTACTTTTGTTACGTTACTATGTCGATTTATTTCAATTTTGGTTTTGCCCAAAAACTGTTTACATATTTTAAATTATATTTTCCATATAGTTTGGTACTATTTTTCTAACAAATACATCTAACAATTCAAACATCATGGTTATCGGTTATCTTTCCTAATTGTCTATACAGAACAAGTCCAATCATACCCCTCCCCCCCCCCCCCTCCCCCTTCAAAAAAAAAAGAAGAAGAAAAAAACCATAGCCTCAACAAAATAATTTGTGAAATTCATAAATAATTGCATATTTTTTAAATTCAAGATAAAATGAGCTACAATAGAATTTACCAAACAAGGCTAATATGATGAATAAATGCATTCCCACCCCCAAGCTCTATATTTGCATGTCGTTAGTAGAATCAACCTAGAGTTTATGTGAATCCATCTTTCTAATTGCTAAAAAGAAAACTGTAATGATTACAAGGTGATAAATATGTTGGATAATCAAGATATAAAATTTTGGGTAAATTACGCCAATACTCCTCCTACTTTGCTCTCTATGTCATTTTAGTTCTTATATTTTTAAATTGTTCAATTTTGATCTTAAATTTTAGATCTTGTTTCATTGTAGTCCAATAGATAACTTCTGTTAAGGTTATTGACGTAAAAATGCAAGTGGATGGCATATGACCATTTCCTAAAGGTTAAAACAGACATTTCATCTGTTCTCCTCTCTCATCTATTTCCTCATTACCCTCTGCAACCAAGGTTTCGAGACGCGGTTACGGTCGCCGTAACGGTTGCGGTGGCGCAGTGCAATTGTGGGGTGTAAAAGCTGTAGTATAATAGCTGTGGTAACTGGAACCGTAACTTTTTTATTTTATTTTTTTCACCATTTGAAGAAAACTTATATTTTTTTTTTTTGAATCACATTTATTTGGGTTTAAAATAGATTTTGATCAATTTTTGTTAATTTTTAAGTATGATCCAATATATTTCATATTTTTAAATCACTATAAAAGGAGTTGTTTTCATTTTATTTCAATAGTTAATGACTTTAAGAATAATTTAATTTTAATGTCTACAAATTATTTTTGACCAATACCTGAACTATTTGAATAAAAAAATATTCACAATTATTAAATGGAATGATTATAAAAATAAAAATTATGCCATAAATAAAAATTATTTTTGAGGCATTTTTTAGACAACATTTTATAGCTAACTAAATAAAATTATTTACAATTAAGTATTAAATGAAATGATTAAAAAAATAAAAATTGTGTCACAAACAAAAACTATTTTTGAGCTGCTAATTTTATTTATTTTTTTAAAGACATTTTTTAGATAACACATTGCAGTAACAAAATAAAAAATATTTATAATTAAATGTTAAATAAAATAATTATAGAAATAAATATAATTACTGTTTATATATTTTTTATTTTACATGCTAATGTAATAAAAAAATATACAAAAAAAATTCATATAAAATTTTTTCTTTGGACTTTGGTCACTTGAGTGTTTATTCTTTTTTTGTATGATTTTGTTTTGTTTTGTTTTTTTTTGTTTTGGGAGAAATAAAGCTATTCAGAATATTATAAAAAGATGCAATGATGTGTAACGGACCATTACAGTCGTTACGTAACACCGAAACGGCTGTTGTACATGTGAATTTTCATCACTGCGCTATAGTAGCCGTAACGGGTAGCGCTAACCACCACAACCATTATGTAACGGTTGCAATCACTTTTTAAAACCTTATCTGCAACCCTTTTTTGCATTAGACAACCACCCTTCACCACACACATCCACATCCACCTCGTGCCACTTGGCACCACTCTAAACACCCCTATGTCACCCACCACCACCAAACCATACAACCCACAACCATCATAATTGAAAACAAAAATAAATTCACAATCAAAATTTTTCAACAAAAAATCAAATTTCTTTCAATATCCAAACTCAAAAAAAACAAAAATAAAAAATAAAAAAAATTCAAATTTAATTTTAAAACTCACCAATCAAAATCCAAAATCATTGCCAAAACATGGTGGGGACGAGAGGACTGAGAGCAATACTAATAATTGCTTCTTTCTATTAGGACTTGTCCCCTTCATACTGTGCATCTATCCCCTCGCTCTCCTCTTTCTTTCTCTCTCTCTCTCTGTACTCTCTCATCACCGCAAGCAACAATTCAATCTCCTCCGTCATCATCATCTTGATCATGATGGTTATCATAATTCATCATGTTTTGGAATTTTATTTGTTTGTTATTATGTACAGGTTGTACTAAAAAAAAATGGAATACATACAAGATATACAATACCCCTATGCACACACCTATATGGAGTTTTTTTTTTTTTAATATTCTAAAATAATAATTTAGAGAATTAATCCACTTTTCAAATCATTTAGGAAATTAATCCACTTTTAAAATCATATTTTCAAAATACAATTTCAAATGTTAAAAATGCAATTTTAAGTCAATATAAACAACGACACGTTAAAGTGGGAAGTTGAAATCGCATGTTAAAAATACGATTTCAAGTTGATAGGGATTTTGTTGTGCTGATATAAAATGCAATTTCAACATAAACTCGCCTTTTAAAAATGCGATTTTAAGTTGCGCAATTACAAAACCTAGTCTGAAAATGACATTTAAAATTTAAATTCAGAGGTTTATTAGTAGCTCCCCACTTATCAGCAAATGTGAGCCTTGTAGAGAAAAATATGGTCTCCTTACCAACTAGCAATCAAACACTAGAGAACATTATTAAGCACTGAAAAGATAATTTCAACGCTATTCCAGGACTGTAAATGAAACCAATGAATGGTAATAAGCTGGTTTGTCATCTTTGGGACTAGACTAGAACCATTAAAGAGCAATTTGGCTTGGAAAATAACATATCTAACAAAAGAACAGGGATCAAAGTCTGGATGCAAGAATTCAAAAATGTGTTATATTACCACTAGTTCCAAAAGCTTTAGTTGTTGGCAAATGGGCCAAACAACACTCTCCCTCACATATAACCCGTCTTTTATATGGAGATACAAACATCAATACGTACAGAGATTTTTGAATACAAACTAGAGAAGAAAGAATACAAACTTGAAATGCAATTTTAAATTACGCAATTACAAAACCCATTCTGAAAATGACATTTGAAATTGAAATTGGAATTGAAATTCAGCAATTATTTGGCAGATTAAAGGTCCTTTCATTTCAACATTTTTTAACATACATAACCAAACTATTCATATTATTTTAATACATATAAATTTTTATTCATATCAAATCATCACTCCTTATATGTCTTTTTTTTTTTCCCTTCCTATTTATTGAAGTGAATTTTGAGAAATGTTGGAAATTGGGTCAGGTTTAGAACCCGGACCCAATTGGGTCGCTCATGGTGGCATGACCCAATTAGGAGAGATCCAATTAAAATAATAGATTATATTTCAAGATATGAGATAATCTTGATATGAATAATTGTCAATATATTAGACGATAATTATTAATTAGATATTATTGATATGGGATAGATATTATCTGGGATAATACGTCTATCCTATGGGTCTCTTAACTCTCGTATATAAACAGACCTTGGATTCTATATTTCATACAACAAAAAATGATACATTCTCTCTTCCCATAAACTATTCTGCCTTTGTACTGTGAATAGTGTGGGTAGTTCTTTAGAAGTTCTACTCCGCTACTAGGAATTATTCGAAGACATTAATGGAGACACATGATTCACCCATATGATCCATGGATTTGGTTTGAGCATGAAAGGTATGTCCGAATCCGTTTATTTTTGTTGATTATTATTTCTTATTTTTCTTACATTGGTATCAGAGTCATTGTTGGATGTTTTCGTGTTTTTTGTGCATGAATATAGGTATAGATATGATTTGTGCATAAAATTGATATTTTTTTAACCATCTTTGATCATATTGAATTTCATATATGTTGTAGTCCATATTATTTAGATCATATCAGCAAAGTTCTGCAAAAATCGGACGGCCAGATTTTGAGAAAAATGGAGATTCATATTTAATTTTTCGTAACTTTGACTGCATGCTGGTTTTATGTGCTCTGTTTTTATGCTATGAAAATTATATATTTGGAATCCTTGTTTCGAGACCTTCAAAACGGTATATTATGAGCCTGATTCCGATTTACGGTTAAGGAGAAAACTTAAATCCTAATTCCGGGTTAGAGTTGAAGAATTGAAGGTTGCTGCGTATTGAATAGACGTCATAGACGCTGACGTCATCGTGATGCAAGTGCTGAAGCATTAAGGCTCTGTTTTTATGAAATTCAAAACTATGTTAATTGCTTCTAAATTATTCGTTATAATTCGGATTGAAACATGGCTTATACTTTTGGACTCGTAATTAATTTTTCTACAAGATATTAAAGTTTTAGAATTTTATGAAAAATAAAATATTTTTCATTAATGAAAAATTCAATATTTTTTACGTTAAATTGCTCTTGGAGGAGCATGACTTGTATTTTGGACTTGAAATTTTTACAGTAGACTACTGTTATGTAATCTTATTTACTGGTATGATTTTTGTATTTTTCTAGATTCTATAATATTTATTTCTGATTTTCTATGTAATTATTAATTATTTATAATTCTAGAAAATTCCAGAAAATTACAGAAATTATAGAAATCTGTTATGGCATTATTTAAATACTATATACAACATGTTAATTTCTTTTAAATGTTTAGAACTTATAGTATGTTGTTATTTTAAATAGCATAATTTATTTATATTTATAAATTTTAATTCCATGATTAAATTAATCTAACATGTTTTCTTTTATGAATTACATTGAGATGTTATCATGTGGAGTTAAATATTTTATCATGCTTTAAACATGCCATAGTTAGTGGGAGGTTGTTCTGTTGAGAGAAATCTTTGTAGATTTACTCCTGAAAACTAATATTTTGCGCATGAATTAAATTAAATTCTGGATAATTGTCACTTGTGGCGCAAGAGATGATTACGAACATGACGGATTTTTAATCTTGCGACTTGTGTAATATTGTTACTATTTAATTTAGATTTTTAGGGCAAAAATTATATTGTGATATGCCAATCAAATTAATCTCTATGCGCATGTTTTTTTTTCTCTAAATTGACTTGGTTTATGGAAGTTAATTTGGTTGACCTAGACTTAGTAGAGATGTTAAAATGTGAACAATGTAATCATATTCTTTAGATGAGCAGAAAGTCTTAGGGACTTTAGGTTAGACCTTAATTGAGCCAAAGTAAAGAAACGAGACACAAAGTCACCGTGGCTTTATTGCCTTGTTTGGCGCAATAAAAAATGATGTGTGCGCTATGGTTAGCGGCATGTTAAGTAGTTTTGATTGTCGAGTTTGAAGTTGTGAAATGAGTAAGCCCTCAATAGATCTAGATATGATCTTGACTATTGAGCTGCGCGGATTGACTTTGTAATTTGACTTCTAATAATGTTGCATCATTAGATGAAGCAACATTCAAGAGTCACGTCATCCAAGAAATGCGAGCTTAAATGAGTTAGTCATTAAGTGTAAGACGAGTAGCCAGTATGAGCAGTATTTTGCTCTCTACCGAACTGATAGGAGTGGATGGAGCAAAATTTCATGCACTATAATAGTGTGCGTTGAAGTATCACTTGAAGTTAAAAGATTAGCGCTTAGAAGCTACAAAATCTATTAACACTAAGTGAAAAAATTAGCGCCTAGTGGCTGCAAAATCTATTAGCATTGCCAACTTGTCTAAGTTTGGACACTTACTGCTTCCACACTTGAGTGTGAGACATGAGGAAGTGCTTTTTTGCATGATTCCTTAGCTAGGCTAACGCTTTTGAATGACGTTTATCACTAAGTGCAAAAGTTACAACATAGTAATGAAAAGGTCAAGGCCGACAAGGTTGTTATGACTCTAAGAATTTGACACATCGCTCGTGAGAGCATTGTGTTAAATTAGACTCTTTAGCCTAATTCACGCTTAAGTTACTTCAGGAGCTGTCATAGATTGATAGCATATTCTCTCCTTCTTGTGGATAGTAGAATTAATTGCAACTAATTATGAAGCGAGAAACAGAGATGGCAATAGGAGTATTGTCATGTTTCAACTAGATGCAATATAGTATATGGAGAATAAAATTGACTTAAAGGTGCAGGGGATTAGCACTTACTAGTTAAATTTGCGACTTAGGTGTACATGATATCTCCATGGCATCCTTTTATGATCTAGTGAACATGAATTAGTCATGAGTCATTACCTAGTTGGGCCTAAACCTTTACACTTGTCTTTGAGAACTCACACATTAGGATGATTGAAATTAGTTTATGACATTGGTCATGAACCGGTGGCTTATTATACTTAATCACATTAATGAGAAGATGACATGGATGGTTTGAGTAAGCCCTCTTAGGCCCACTGGCTTGTGACATCCTGCTCTTATGTAAATGTGTAACTTTGTTCGCAATGGTTGCGTACAAGTAAGTAGGAAAGCCGCAGAAGGGCATCTGTATTGGCACATTTAGTCCACTATGATATTTGTGACTAGATATATGTAAGGGTATGATAGCTAGCCCCAATCTCGACACATTTATAAATTACGATACGCATCTTAGTCAAGACTATTTGATCTCCCCATAAGTCAAAAGTTTTGAGATAATTTTTGACATTGCACATATGAGGTCAAGATCAATTAGATAAGAGCTTTCATACTTTTAGTTTTGACTAAGGTGGCGAGTATCTATTTGAGTTGTTTTTTAAAAAGCTCTATGAAGAGAAATGGATGCTTAGAAAATTGATTATTCCTAGTACTCAGCAACACAATGGTGTAGTAAAGATAAGGAATTAAGTATTGTTTATGTTAGGTGGATGATGGCACAATATGTTTCCCAATTGGGAATTGCACTTTAGTTTGTTGCCTATGTCCCTAACTAAATGTACTCCATATCAGATTTACACTCTATTTGAGTAATGGGTTAGCGAAGAGCTATTTATGGGCGATCTGTAACCATCAAGCAGCTTATCTTTCTTTTACTTCTCATAAGGTTGCGAAGTTAAGACCTAGAGTTCTAGGGCGCATTATTGTATGCTGTTTTATAAATGCTTAGGGTCATGTGACGCATTATTATATGCTGTCATGTAAACCCTCCGGGTCATGTGCTTATAGGTGAGCAGTTTTGTGGTAGTGTAACTAAGTCACATAAAGTTTTCTTAGTAAATGTGACGTAAATAGAGTTTTGGAATTCTATAAGATAGAGAATTCTAAGTATGGCGCTTTATATAGCCTAGTTGAGAATGGAAAGAAATTTCAAATATCCTACGGACAGTAGGAGCGATGTGCCTACTAGTGGATTACTCCATTAGAGAAGAATACTCCACATTCTTAGTTGCTTGGTAGCAAATGTGAAATTTTCCACGCCATCACTGGGTGATTGAGAGGGAAATATCCATGATTACTCCGCAAGATGATAAAGAGCCTAAGATAATGCCAAAGGCTCTCAAGTCTCATACTTTTAGAAAAGTGGATCAATGTTGCGCATTTTAAAACAAAGTCTTTGAGGATTAACCATTTCTAGGATTTGGTTGACTTTCTATTATGATGCGAAACTGTTCTAAAGTTATGCGTGATTTGGATAGTCATTTTTTGAGGCATAAGGCTCACTAGATTCTGAAAAGTCACACCATTGAGGAAAGTGTAGACCATGAGAAGACGTCTTCCTGGGGAGTGAGGTTACTTCGATTTAGGCTATGATTGACATAAGTTCAGAACTTTGATTTGTGGACGTTGTGACCCAGCTTCTCGTTGGAGAATTGGATAAGTAGATCCGTAGGGATTTACCTTCTGCTTTTATGGTGAAAAGTTAGGAGCGCGAAAAGATTGTTAGTTTGAATAAATCTTTTATGGCCTAAAACAATTATCCAAATAGTGGTTCTTAGATTTTGTCGAGCCATGATAGGCCAACGATGATCGATGAAGACCACTGAGGCATGATCAATGGTCCAAAACAAGTTTTTCCTTACTTAGTCATTATAAGCCAGGAATTTATAAGGTTGTCGCCACCTAGGGTTGGTAGTCCTCTATTTTAGACATAATGGACATGGGTGATGTAATTTATATGCTCGAAATGTACGATCCTTGGAGATGGTCCTGGGAGAATTCTCGGTTTGTCTTTGATGACTTATATAAGGAATATCCTAGAATGATTCTAGATGAGAAATTGCAAACCCATTGACTTACCTATCGATAAAAGTTAGAGCCTTAGCTATTGAGTGAATCCTTGGATTATCTTTGGAAGAAACAGATGACCCATATTCATTGATCTTTTGTTATAGGAACCTGAAGTACGTTATGCGGGCGTATTCGGTATGATGAGTGCTATTTTTTGTAAATGGTCAACTAAGTAGTTTAGACATTGACCTTGCTCATTAGACAGTGGATAGTATGCTCAACTAGTAGTGTATAAATTTGTCCCCTATAAGATTCAATGCGCTAATTGGGCGCATCTTGAATGAATGCAAATTGGTCACCAAAATATGTTTAGAGAGGTAATTGCGCAAGAAGTAGTGATCTTAAACCACTTCATGTGAGGCACACATGGTGGATTCCATTGTATATGCTTATCACAAGAGATACTGATAGGGTTTATGTTTGGAATCTAGAATTGCGCAAACTATGGTTGTGTTTTTTTTATCGATCACTTATTTTTGTGAGATTATGGAATATTGATACAATTATGGTTTGTGTTATAATGATTAGTAGATGATGATTTCAATAGGCAAAATTGGCTCACTCACATGAGCAATCACCCTTGACGCTAAGGAGCGAATAAGGATGAGACTAGTGGTTTATTTTATTTGGAGCCAAGAGAGGCTTAAATTATCCACTATGTATGTCACCTTGGTTACAACCGGTTACAACCAAGATGAGGTCGTGTTAAAGACCCAACATGGATGTTAGTACCCACTTTCCATGATGTGCCTGTTATGATTAGCCAGATGCGAGATCTCATTTGGTGCTTGGAAGGCGAGCAAGTAGAGAATTCAAGTTAGGCGCTAGAAAGCGACTAGACTAAGATCTGTACGGTGTATCGAGTATGATGTCACTCTTTGGAAGAGTTACTCCACCGTAGCATGTATTCATACTACATGTGCTTAACGACTGGGTAATGAGGTGAGAGAATGGATCTCTATTTCCTCACCGTGTGAGTCTTATGTGTTATTATTCATGTGACTTTTACTTATGTACCCTTTTGTGACCTTTGACTATGTAGGACATCATTGGGAAAGCAGTCAATTCTAAACTAAATGATATGAGGGCAAAGGGAAGATCATCTAGTATTACATCACTGTTGTATATTCATTGCCGACAACTCACATCACTCTATATGAGAGGCGGATTGAGTGTGAATATATTGCAAGAATTAAGAGGGTCAAACATGCTCTTTTCAGGTATTATAGATTTTTTTTGGACCGGTGTAATTAGATGGGTCTAGGATATATGAGACACTATTTTTATTTTTGGGTTGATGTCTCTATGCTGGCTCTTTTTTGAGTTTCTAGTGTAGCACTCCCACATGCAGGTGTTCTCAGTGGTCACACAGTCCATTGGCTAGTATGATTGCGTTTATTGGGTAGATAGAGATACAAAAGGCGCGGTGTCATGCCAGCGCATGTTCAAGTGGGAGATGTTGGAAATTGGGTCAGGTTTAGAAGCCGGACTCAATTGGGTCGCCCATGGTGGCATGACCCAATTAGGAGAGATCCTATTAAAATAATAAATTATATTTCAAGATATGAGATAATCTTGATATAGGATAATCTTGCTATGGATAATTGTCAATATATTAGATGATAATTATTACTTAGATATTATTGATATGAGATAGATATTATCTGGGATAATATGTCTATCCTATGGGTCTCCTAACTCTCCTATATAAACAGACCTTGGGTTCTGTATTTCATACAACAAAAAATGATACGTTCTCTCTTTCCATAAACCATTCCGCCCTTGTATTATGAATAGCGCGGATAGTTCTCTAGCATTTCTACTCCACTACGGGGAATTATTCGAAGACATCAATGGAGGCACATGATTCACCCACATGATCTATGGATTCGGTTTGAGCGTGAAAGGCCCAAATCCATTTATTTCCGTTGATTATTATTTCTTATTTTTCCTACAAGAAAAGATAGACTCCCTTAACGTAATATAGTAAACGCTATAATTTTAACATAATTACATTGAGTTTCCTTATTTTAATTTGTATAATACTTAATTTTGATCAATAATTTTTTTAGTTATATGGATGAAAAAATAATATTGTCATCCTTTTTAAACAAAATTATATATTTTACACAATTTATTTTGTTCTTACACAATATTTGCATTAGTTTCGGTCCATTTAACTTTACTAAAAGGGAGATTAGCGTAATTATATGAAAAATGTGAGGCTTAATGTATTTGTTTTTAAATTTCACATCATTGGTGACAACTATATCAATTGACAAGTCTCTAAATCAACTATCTTTATAAAACTACAACTATGTCAATTGTAATGTTTATCATTTACTTCATTTTACTCATAAAAATATAAATGTTATAACACATTTTTATATTAAGAAATATGATACGACATACAACATAACTTAAGATTGATAACATTACATTCAATATTGAAATGCAATAAATGGTACAATCGATTTGGATAATCATTAGTTATGTGATTTCAAAGTACGCTATGTGCAGTAACTTTGTGTGAAATTGAATTTTCATGATAGTTCTACCTGAAACTCTAAAATCATATTATCAACATATGACTTCACTGATAACATTGAATTCTTATTAATGTCAAATCATGAGGGGTTTTTCTTTTATTATTTAATTTCTCTATGAAGGAAATATAAAAATGTAACAATTGAAATTGTATGTGAAATCGTATGTTGAAAATGCAATTGTATTTTCAACATACGATTTCAAGGGAGCTACTAAACATTAATCTTTTCTATGTGTCTATAAATAGCGCTACCTCAACTATGATATATGAAAACATAACATTAGTTATATATCTTGAGTGTAATATTCTGTATCAACAATGTCTTCCAGAGGTGCAGGCAGTTCACGTCGTTAATCACTTCCAAAAGTATGGCTACCGCTTGCATTCACTTATGAATATAAGAGAAAAAAATACTCAAGTCCTAAGGATTATTATGCTGGTATTCAAGCAAAATGGGCATTTAGGGTAGCAAAGCAAGAGAGATTGTTTAATGATTTATGTAATTTAGGGGCACGGGTACCTCATCGTCGTTCATTAACCATGCCTAGACGAAATGTAGGCGACTACGAAAAAGCGCTTAACAGAGAGACAGCAAGAGAGAGAGAGAGAGAGAGAGAGAGAGAGAGAGAGAGAGAGAGAATAGCAGAATGTTGATTCAGAGATGTCGACATTTCATGCTTTAACCAGCCACCAAAATGACAGAGGCAAGCAATAGACAATTAACTGAATCGAACGCAATAATGTCCTAAGCAACAAAAAATATCTCTCTGATTACTACATGTCAAATGAAGAATGAAGAATTAGAAAATTTCTATTTGAGGGACTTGCGTGTAGGTCCTACTAGGTGGATTTATTGTCCAATAGGTCTTGTGAGAATTAATGGCATTTTTAATCAAAAATTATTAAAAAATGTCATTAATTATTAATTTTTAGCGACAGTTTAAAATTTTTATCACAAAAAAATTTCACTAATTATAAGTTTTAGTGATAGTTTAAAAAAAATCGTCACAAAAAAGTCACTAATTTTCAACTTTTAGTGACAGTTTGAAAAATTCGTCATAGGAAAACGTCACTAATTGTAAGTTTTAGCGACAATTTATAAAAATCATGATAAAAAGAAGTGACTAATTGTGAATTTTTAGCGATATATACAAAAAATAATTATAAAAAAATTATTTTTAGCGACGATTTTATTAGGACTTATTTTCAATAGGACTTGATGGGAATTAAATCCAACTATTACGATTTATTGGTAGTTTACCCTTTCTATATTTAAGAAAATATTTGTTTGTTGTGTCATTTCTAAGTTGTTATTGTGTATGTCAACATACTTATTTTTTTTAAAAAAAAAATTTAGTACTATATTCTATGTTTAATCCCTATATTAAGTATTTAGTACTTTAAGTTGTTTATGTAATGAAGAGTTTTATTAAATATATGGAGTCAATATCAATCAAATACTATGATTTTAAGTTATATAAACATTATGTAAACTTATATTGAAACTCATAAAATAATATGAAAAGTTTTCATAACATATAAATAGAATAGTTACAATTACATTCTAAATATTATAACCCAACTAAAGGATTATTACGAAGTAATTTTATTATTTCTATTCCTCATCTGACATCTCAACATCGAATAATGCGTGCTCCTCCCTACTTGTATTCAAGTAAAATTCTGCTTCATGCATTAACCCATCATTGGCGCGCTCAATTGCAAGTTGACGAAAGTGATATCGATTTAAATGCATCGACATTCAGTTAACTTCTTCACAAATGCGATGTAACGCCCTTTGCAGTAATTACAGGGTATTGATGGACATGTTCTTCGACCTTCTTCGAGGAATTCGAATATTCTTTTCTTCACACAGGTCTTGAAGAATATTTGCCTAGGTAGACCGATATTGCCACTCTGCTCTCATTGTATTCATGGTGGCCGTTGTATAACAAAGATTAGGGTTCAATGGATATTCAAAATCATCATTTGAAATCCAATGGCGACCCATTGCGGTATATAAGTCACTGATAGTATATCTCATAGTGAATTATTATATATAATCTTATAACAATTTGTGGATACAATTGAATTAGTTTTCACATACTAGTATATATTTATACCAACTTAAAGTAGCTATGTTCTAACTAACAATTGCAAGCACAAGTCACAGGTAGGTAACAATTGAAATTGCATGGCAAGTGAAATCATATGTTGAAGATGCAATTTCATTTGAAATCGCATGTTAAAAATGCAATTTCAATTTGCCACGATAGCAGTCCATGTCATCATGAAATTGCATTTTCAACATTCGATTTTAAGTTGAAATTGCATGTTGAAAATGCGATTTCAAAAAATGGGTTAATTTCTCAAATAATTTGAAAAGTGGGTCAATTCTCTAAATATATATTTTTTTAGAATATTAAAAAAAAAAAACTCACTAGATCAGTCTACAAAATGGACCAGATGGTGCTGTTAGGCCCATGGGGTCTACCACGGGTTCTATTTTGATGATCTGAACCGTTCAATGTGTAGAGCTCATCGAGTACTTTATCCTTGTAAAAAATCACATTGATCGGATATTGATAGTACTTGATTGGATCAGATTTTTGTCAATAATTTATTTTGAAAATTATATTTACCGTTGACAGAAATCTAATTTGATCAAGTAGCTATCGATATCCGATTAACGTGATTTTTTATAGGGATAAAGTACTCAATGAGTTCTACACATTGAACGGTTCAGATTATCAAAACGGGACCCGTGGTGGGCCCTCACGAGCCCAGCAGCACACTCCAATCCGATCACAGACTAGAGAGAAGCCTAACCCATTTTTCATACCCCTATATATTTCATTTTGTGGGCCACAACATGAGCCCACAACAATAATTCGAACCATTCATTTCGTAGGGTTAATAATGTAGATGGATTATGCAAAAAAATCAATTTAATCGGATATCACTAGATACAAAATAAATCATATTTTATTTTTTTTAAATAGGCTACAATTATGAGTTTAAACTTAAACAATCTATTTTATAAAATAAAATGCGATTTGTTTATTTATTTATCAGTTAAACTGATATTTTATATAAACGATCTTCATAGCAAAATTTATGAGATGAATGATTCAAATTATTACTGTAAGTCCAAAATAAAACTCACAAAATTAATTATAAAATAATATGAAGTGATATCAAAAGGAGTAATTTCCGACACCACTACAAAAAAAAAATTATTAAATACTCTCGGAGCCATTTATTTCAAGCAAAACAAATAGTTCCTAACCTCATTTACAGCTCTTCTAAACCCTCACTTCCCCCTATTGTGTAACTAACAATTAGTAATAAATTCTATAACTAACTAAACCAACCAACCAACTAACTTATCACCATTTCCATTCATATCAACCAACCACCACCAGCTAACTATTACATGTTGAAAGCCTCCATTGCACATTTCTATTTCCCCTTTCCTCTCTCAGCAAAAATTCATAATTACAAATCAATCACAAACCCACTATCATCGAAACCACAACCTCATGAAGCATCACCCAAATTATTGTAATAGTACTGAAATTATATAAAATTTAAAATCTAAGATCAAAAGTATACTATTTAAAAGTATAGATACTAAATGATATAGATGGCAAAATATAGGAACTATTGGTGTAATTTATCCTAAATTTTTTTATCAAATGCCCATTGCAAAATTATTGAAGGAAAATATGCTGGTAATCATATTATTTGAAGTAGAAATGGTTTGGATTGGATGCTTGAATTACGAGCCTCATCCAGAAAACCATTCGTCATTAATTGAGAAGCTGCCAAAGTTTCTCAATGCATTATCCACACTCCAAATCCCTTGGTTCTATAATGGTGAGCTAAGATGGAAGAACAAAGAGAGATTGTGCAGAGATTTTTCAAGTAAAACTCCCACAACAATAATACATGTATTATTTTCTCTATATCAAATATATAGAGATTCTCTACTGATAGAGGTGGAGTTGTAGTCTCCCACAACAACTCAAACACCTCCTAAAAGATAATCCCTTTAATTATCTTATTTAAATATGTGAATTATCAATAACCCATGTGGACATTCCATGGGTAATGGGTCGGGTCAAATCAGACCCAATTTCCAACATCTTCTACTAGTCCATATCATTGGTTACATTTACAACTATCATTTCTCAATCTCTTATTCAGTCCACTCCTTATATGGAAAAATGGAGCATGTGAGCTGACGAGAAAGTATAAAGGTAGGAGTGCTATATTAAGGCACCATAAACTAACATAGCACATAACTCAAAATATCTTGTCTACACCCGAAATTCATTGGATCACACTAGATCAAATATTTTAAAACCCCTTGCGAGTCATAGCTCATAAACATGCTTGACCTCAACACTGTATCTGTACTCATGATTATATCGTGATCTCAAATCCGACACAATCACCCGGGCAATGAGCTACAATAAAAGATGTGATTTCCAACAATCTTCCCTAGCCACTCATATCAATTCACTCAAACTTGACCGCTTTCCTAGACATAGTCCTCTGGATCGTATTCATCGCGACCCTTGGATGACATGCTAGAGTATCAAATCATCACTTCATGACATAGTTCCAAGTTCAGGGGCATAGTGTAGGCCTATTATTGGCCTAATAGGGCTCACACAGTGCTAGAGTAGGGATCCATCTAACCACTCTCTTAAGTGGTCGACGGTAACACATACAGTATGATATGTATGCTACAGCAGAGCTCCCACTAGATTGGGTCTGTCACTCTCTAACACCATATAAATCTTAGTCTAGTCAATATATCAGTGCCCAACCTAAGTTTCTTAGCATATTCGCTCATCAAGCACATATCTAAGACGTCACATTTGGCTATATTCAAGCTTCATGAAGCTATGGATAACTTCATGTTCAACTTTTTAAAGTCTCATCTTAGCCAATTCTAGGGCGACATCTCATAGTGAATCAATTTTGTTCACTTCTCAAGTAACAAAACATTTACCTCGCCCGTTCTCTAAGGCCTCCTTTGGGAACAAGCTATTTTAGTAACTTTTTTAACTTTTTATGAAAAGATGTGTAGAAAAGTAGAGAGGGTGATGTGACAACTTATAGTGAATTTTTAGATTTTTAGCTAAAATGTATAGTTGACAAACGAGGCCTAAGCATCAAGATAACTAATGTCTCATCATGCTCGCTCTACAAGCGCTAAGGTGATTGCCAGTGTGAGAAGACCGATCTAAGCCTAGTGACATCATATACAATGTGTGCTAATAGTATCAATTACACCATAAAACCACATGAATTAATTATTATGCATAAGATACTCATAAAAATATCCAACATAGTCAATGAGGTATCTAAGATATATCAAATCCTATGAAGTCCTAAACTCCTAACATGAGTTTGGAAAGTATCTCTAGCAGTGGATCAACCACTATCTTGCTAGTGGAGATATGTTGTAGGACTACCTCCTCTCCTGCAATCACACCTCGAATAAAGTAAAAACGAATGTTGATGTTTTTGGTCCTACCACGACACTTGGGATCCCTAGAATATGCCAAAGCTACCATACCATCAATATGGATCTTAACGGTTTCATCTGCAAGAGCCATGATCCTTAGGCGCTATAGGAATCTCCTTAACCAAACAGCCTCAAATACTAAGGCTGAACAAGCAACGTACTCTAACTCCACTATGGACAAAGATGGCAAAAAAATCCTCTTCACTGCTTACCAGTGAACAAGTCTTGTTTTACTCTAGTAACGGCTGACCACAACCACTACAAAGTATATGTCTGGTCAAGTACACACCGTAATGTACATCAAACTACCAACTATACTCGCATAGGAAACTTTTTCCATTTGTTTCTTTTCCTTATCTGTTCTTAGGGTAAGAGTCAATGCTCTGATTATGTCCCTTCTCAATCGGATTGTCAATGGGTTTAGAATAGTGCATCTGAAACCATTCTAAGATGCTCTTAATGTGAGTCTCTTGAGACAAACATAGAAGTCTCTTAGAGCGATCTCACAATATCTTAACTCCAAGCACATAATTTGCCTCTCCCATGTCTTTCATTTCAAAAATAGAGGACAACAACTTTTGAGTGGCAACAATCATCTCCATGTTATTTCCAACTAATAATATGTCGTCAACATACAACGATACAATGGTCTTCCTCCATCATCTCAAACTCAGTCGAAATGATGGTTTTTATGGAATCTAAAATACCATTATCTAGACGATTGCTTTAGGCCATAAATGAACATTTGAGCCAGCATGCTTTGCGCTCTTGTCCATTAATCTTAAAGCCTACTGGTTGATCCGTATATATCTCCTTGTTCAATTCTCTATTGAAAAATGCAATAGTGACATCCATTTGGAAAAGTTCCAAATCCAAATGTACAACAATAGCTAGAATTTAGGTGAATGAGGGCTAATCTTACCACTGGGGAGAATGTTTATACCCTCTATTTGGGTATAGCCCTTTGCCATGAGACAGATTTTTGACCCATCAGTCTTGCACTTAACTTTTAAAACCCACTTGTTGCCAATGGTCTTGTGCCCAGGTGGAAAGTCAACCAACTCCCAAACTTGGTTCCGAACCATAGAACTCATTTCATCCTTCATAGCAGTCATCCATTCGGTAGTGTTCGATGAAACTAACGCTGCCTTATAGGAAGTAGGCTTATCAAGATCCAACAGAGCATACATGAAAGATTTTTCCTTAATCTCATAAGACAACGAGGAATGATTCCACATTCACCTCTACGTAACTGAGATCCTTATTGAGTCATTTTCTAGTGAATCACTCCCACTAGAAGGCAAATCACTCTCACTTTCTTTGGCGATTTGAGGATGAGTCTCTAATTGTCTGCCCTTGCCAAAAAATGGTGTGACTTCCTCAGACTCCTACAACTCAAATAGCGCAAGATCTTTCTTTACTTCACCAATACTAAAAAAATCACTCTCAATGAAATTGACACCCCGCGACTCACTTTCAATCATTCCACTATAAGGATGTTCACTATACTTTACGTAACCCTCTGAGCATTCTGAATATCTAACAAACACTTGTTTGTTTGCTCTAGGGCCTAACTTCCCATGCTTATGAGAAGAACTGTGAACAAAACCTGTACAACTCCAAGGCCGCAAATGCTCCAAATCAGGTTTTGCACCTTTCCATAATTCATATGGAGTCATTGAAACTGACTTTGAAGGCACACGATTAAGGATGTAGGCAGCAGTTATAAGAGCATCCCCCCAAAAAGATACAGGGAGATTGACTTGCGCCATCATCAATCTAACCATTTCAAGCAAAAGTGCAATTCCATCTCTCCGCTACACCATTTCGTTGTGAAGTGCCTGGAATCGTTAACTGCCAGCATATCACATTTTCCTCATTCGTTCGAAGGATACTCAATTTATTGTCTATCTAATTCTCAACTAGTACAATAAAGGGCTTGAAATAGTCTAATACCCCAAAGTGATGCGAGATCAAATAGACATAATTGAACCGTGAATAGTCATCAACAAATGTAAGGAAATAAGAAGCGCCATGGTGTGCCTTTACATTTATAGGTTTGAAAATGTCAGAGTGGACTAACTCTAGAAGATATAAAGTCCTAGGTGCCTTTCCAAAAGCCTTCCTATAGGCCTTTCCTGCCTAACAAGGCTCACACATAAGAAGACTTACATTAGCAAGATGCCCCAACAAGCTTTCTTTAGCTAGTCTAGTCATTCTATCTTTTCCAATGTCACCAAGTCTAGCATGCCAATTAATAGAATTTAATGTATCATTATCATAAAACACATAAGAATATGAGGAAAAATCCAAATCTAGCATAAATGAACCATTGGAAAGAAAATCTTATCCATACAAGCCCTTATTTAAATAGGAATTCAATTGACTACCACTAAAACCAAAACCTAGCAAAGTAATAATTGATAAAAAAATTAAATTAGATACCAAGAGCATAAAGCACATCATGGAGGAGTAAAGTGCGCCCCGGACGCGTCTTAGGCTGATAAAAACCAACTCCGAAGACATCCTCTTGAGTTCCATTACCCAAAGTAACGTACTGCTTAACCACATGTATCTTTTTGTAATCCACAAACTCAACTCTTTCTTTGACTATATGGCGAGTTGCTTTTGAGTTCTACAATCAAATCATGGAGAGAATTAACAACACATACATGTGAACAAACACAAGTATTTAAAGAGTTAAGTGAAAGGTCTACCTTCTTTGCATCAAGTCATTCCCGAGCAAAGTGACATCGCTTCCCACAGTTATAGCACTTGACTTTGGTCTTGTTTTTATTTCCAGCGCGCTTGCCTTGACAGCGCTTTCCCATATTACCTCTCTTAGGACCAAGGTTACTAGCTATACCACTACGTTTTCCTTGTTTGTTGCGCTTAGGCCTGAATGCTTGATGCTACCATATTTGGGCGACAAGGACAGTGTTACGGTGCGACCCCAGGTGCTCCGCTTTAAACCCAAATTGCTCAAATTTCAAAATAAAAGCATGCAGCTCAGTTGTAGGTATGGTCCCATAGGTAATATTCAGTTGATTCCACATGTCATGAGTAATGGGATTTGTCTCAAACTCCTCCATGAGATCATTGTGCATACTGCTAAGTATAGTATAGCGCTCATATCTATCCCCTTTGACCCAATTCTGATGAATCTCTATGTCACGATGTAGACACCCCATTTTTGACCGACCTTAAGACTCAGACGTCATCGTTTGTGCACTCGGTGATTGTGCATGTTTGTGCTCATTACGAGTTTTCGGAGCCTTTGGCTGAGCGCCTTGTCTCGGGACCTCTTAACTTTCTCCTTTTGGCCTGGTTTTTGGACCGTGCCTTGCTACCTTTGCCTAGAGGGAAACAAAGGCCTGTAGGCCACTTTTTGTAGCTGTAGGCTACCTTTCCCTCTCGTAGGCCACTTGTAGTGGCCCGTAGACTAGTTTTCGGGACTTCCAGCTGAGTGCCTTGCCTTGCGGACTGTTGTCTTTCTTCCTTTTGGTTTGTTTTTGAACCAAACCTTGTTACCCTTTTCCTAGAGGGTAGAACAGGGGTGTAGACCAGTTTTCCCCCCTATAGACCACTTTTCTTCCCTGTAGACCACTTTTGGTGGTCGGTCAGCTAGGATGAGTGGTCGGTCGACCAGCCTAAGGGGTCTACAGCCTGCCGCCACCTTCTCCTCTCTTTGTAGACCATTTTTCTCCCCTGCCAGCCAGTTTTTTCCCTTGTTGACCACCTGAGGTGGTCGGTTGACTAGGGGGGTGGTCGGTCGACCACTTTAAGTGGTCTACAGCCTTTTTTCTGCTTTTGCAGATATTTTTGGTGCCAGTTGTGCCAGCTGGTGGCCACTGAATGCATCCTCCATACATGTGTATGGAGGGATTCAAACAAGTTTAAGCTTGTCAAGTAAGCTTGTGGCTGCATTGTTCTATAAGAGGGGAGCTCTCTCTCCCTTTCCAGAGGTTCTGAGATTTTGGAGTCAAAAAATTTTACTCTCTCTAGAGTTCTCTCCCTCTCTCTCTCTATATTGTGTTACATTGTGCTCAAAAGTGAGTGTTCTTCACATTTTTGCCCACAAACACCTAGTCAAACACCACTACCTTGGAGCTGAGATTCTTGAAGGTTTGTTTGGAGCTTAAAAAGCTGGTTTTTGGCTCAGAAAAGCTGCTGGTTTTGCTGTTCTTCAAGGGTAAGCCATATTCTCTTTAAAGCTTTGTTTTAGTTGCTTACTTAGCCATCTTTGCATGCTTCTTTTGGCTTAGTTTTCAAGTGTAAAAACCTTTATTTTAAAGTGTTTAAAAAGGTTGTTTAAGGCCTTGTTTGAGTTAGGGGTGTCTTTCACTCTTTTGTGCCTTATTTGCTTTGCTTTGTGCTACCTTTTAAAGCCCTTGAAACTATCTCCTTTTGGACTTCCTACCACTGAATTCCAAAGGAATTTCAGTGGTAGAAATGTGGTTTTGAGGTCCCAAATGGGTAGGGGTTGTCCCCCCTCTTCTGTTGTTTGCTTGTGTTGATGGCCCATCAAAAGAGCATGTGTTTATAATTCTTTGTGGCTTTGTTTAGGCTCATTTTTGTGACTTTTCAGACCTGCCTTAACCCTATTTTTGGCTGTCATGGTCACCTCTTGCATGCTTATTGCACTTGTAGTGTAATCCTACTTGTAGCCTTGCAAAGTGGCATGTCTTTGTGCCTTGAATTTGCTTAGTTCAAGCATGTTTATAGCCATTATTTGCCATGTCATAACTCTGATTTTGGTTGGTGGAGTCACCTCTTGCTTGGTTTTGGCACTTGTAGTGCAATCTTGCCCATTAGCCTAGTGTACTCGGTGCTTTGGCCTTTCATGCTAGCTTGTCTTGGCTATACTCCATGCATGTTTTGGCATTATTTTGACATGCTTTAGGACTGTTTTGAGTCATCTTGGTCCTTTGGGGCTTGCTTTGTATAGCTATAGTGTAAATGGCTTCACTAGCCTTGAGTTTTGAGGCTCGTAGCATGCTATATTTGTGATGTGTGCATGATATGGCATCATTCGGTAGGTGATTTCAAAGCTTATATCTTTTCCATGCTTCCACTTAAATCACTCTTTCAATGCTTTTGAAAAGTCGAGCATTATGCCTTGTTTGTGAGCCAATACATGAGCTTATTGTTCTTGCCATCTATGTGTAGAAACCCCATTTTTGACCGACCTTAAGACTCAGACGTCATTGATTGAACGCTCGGTGATAGTGCATGTTGTGCTCGTTTCGAGTTTCCGGAGTTTTGGCCGAGAGTCTTGCCTCCAGGCCTCTGAACTCTTTGTGCTTCGGCTAGGTTTGCAGACCAAGTCTTGTTTTCCTTGCCTGAGGGAAGGAGAGGTCTTGTAAATCCTTTTTTGTGGTCATAGACCACTTTTCCTGCTTGGAGACTAGTTTCCAGTTTTAGGAGCCTTTGGCGCCGCGCCTTGTCTCGGGACCGCTTAACGTTCTCCGTTTGGCGTGGTTTTTGAACCACACCTTGTTTCCTTGCCCTGGAGGGCCACTGTGGTTTGGGAGACCACTTTTGTGGTCTTGAACCACTTTTGGTGCTTGACAGCTAGTTTTCAAGGCTCCTGGCTGCGCATTTTGCCCCCCGAACTTCGTCTTGCATCTGTTTTGGTTTGTTTTTGGTACAAACCTTGTTTTCCTTGTTTGGAAGGTGGTACAAGGGTGGGAGACCAGTTTCTCTCCCCACAAACTACTTTTCTTCCTGCTAGCCAGTTTTCTGGTTTGACAACTAGTCTCCCTAATCTTTGGACCATCAAAAGTGGTCGGCCACCACACCATTTGCTTGTTTTCATGTTGCTGACCTTCTCCCACCATGGCCGACCACTTTTATTTTTGGGAGATCACTTAAAGTGGTCAGCCGACCACTTAAAGTAGCTGGCCGACCACTTGAAATGGTCGGCTGCTTTTTGTCACCTTTTTGAAGATATTTTTGGCCAGCTGGCACAGCTGGAGAGCACAAGAACCATCCTCCATACACGTGTATGGAGGGATGGCCTTGAGCCTTAGCTTCTTCAAGAAGCTTGTGCTTTTGCTCTCTATAAGAGGGAGGCTCCTCCTCCCTCCTCTAGGTTCAGTATGGTGTTTGAGCGTGTCTTTGCTCTCTATACACTTGTATCTATATTCCCTTGTTTGTTCCTGTTTTGTGCCTTAAAGTGTTATTTTGTTTCACTTTTGTACACAAACACACGCTCAAACACCATACTCTTGGAGCTAAGGTCTCTTGAAGTTGTTTTTGGTGTTCTTGGACTAGTTTGAGCTTAAAGAAGCTGCTAGAGTTACAGCTTTGAAGGTGGTCTTCAAGGATGAGCTTTTAACCTTTTAAACCCCCATTTTTACTTAAGCTTTTAGCCCTACTTGCATGTTGTTTTAAGCTTAACTCTTAACTACAAAAAGTTATATTTTTCAGTCCTTAAGATCTTTGTTTAAGGTCACTTTTGTATTTGGGGTTGTTTACCCCCCTCTTAGGCCTTGTTTGGCCTTGCTTTTGTGCCTTCTTTGTGAGCTTTTGGGACCACCTTGTTTTGGCCTTCTCACCACTAAAATCTAGAGGGATTTCAATGGTGGGGATGGTGTTTTGAGGTCCCAAAAAGGAGAGGGTCATTCCCTCTCCTTGTGTCTTTAATACTTGTCTTGAATGCCTCATGTGTGACCATGTTTGTTAATTCTATGTTGGCCATATCTTAGCTTGTATTTGGGCTTATTTTGCTAAGGCATACCACTATTTTTACTTGGTTTGGTCACTCCATGCATGGTTTGTACACTTGTAGTGTAAATCTCATAAACTAGCTTTGTATGCTTCTTGAAGTAGCATGTCATTCTAGCTTGCCTCGAGTCCATTTCAGTATGTTTTTGGTGATATTTTGCCATGTCATACCTCTGTTAGGGTTTGGTTTAGTCACCTCTTGCATGCTCCATGCACTTGTAGTGCATTTCCATGAATTAGCCTAACATGCATCATGCGTTAACATGTCATTCTAGCATGCTTTTGGCTTAACTTCAAGAAGCTTTTGTCCATGTTTTAGCATGCTCTAGCTCTAATTTTGGTTATTTTGGCCATGCATGACTTGCTTTGTATAGCTATAGTGCATTCTAGCTTGTTAGCTTTGTGTGTCAAGTCCACTAGCATGCTTTACTTGGCCTATTTGAATGATTTGGCATCATTTCATATGTGATTTCAGTCCATGTTTCATGCTCATGCACTTGCATTTATCACTCATTCAATGCGTTGGAGGGTTTGCCCTTTATGCCTTTCACATGAACCTTTGCGTATGCCTTCATGCCTAAGCTTGCGAGCCATCATTTCAATGTGTTTTTGGGGTTATCTTGCCATGATATAAATCTGATTTTTGTTGGTTAAGTCATCCCATGCTTGGTCTTAATAGGTGTAGTGTAATCCACTTTATTTGCCTTGTATGCATCATGCCTTATGCCCTTCATGATAGCTTGTTTTAGCTTTCTTCCATGCATGTTTTAGTATCATTTTGACATATTCTAGGACTATTTTGGGTTGCCTTTGCCATATCCTTCATGCTTTGTATAGCTGTAGTGCAATTGGCCTTGCTAGCTTTGTGTTTTGTTGACTGATGCATGCTATCTTTGAGCTATTTAGATGATTTGGCATCATTTAATACTTCATTTCAGAGCTTATAGCATTGCCATGTTCCCACTTCTTTCATGCTTTGAATGCCTTTAAGTATTGTGCATTGTTGCCTTACTTATGGCCTAGCATGTATGCCATCTTGCCTAGGTCTTTGAGCCTCCATCTTAGCATGTTTTGGTCATTGTTTTGACCTATTTCAGCTCTGTCCATGGTTGGTTCATGCACTTGTGCCATATATTGCATGCCCCCTTTGTAGTCCTCTTTACTAGCTTCATGCTTTAAGGACCTTTGCATGCTATGCTTGTGTTGTTTGAATGATTTGGCATTATTTCATACCTTATTTCAGTGCATTTAGTGTTGCCACACTTCTATGTTTATCACTCCTTGAGCACTCTTGAGAGTTTTGCTCTTAGGCCTAGTTGGTTGGCCAATGCATTGTGCATCCAAGCCTTGTCTTTTGGTGCCTTTGTTTTGGTGTTATGGCCACTGATTTGGGCATGGCTGAGGTCTGTCCATTTTGGTTTAAGTCCATTTAGCATTGTGTATGCCATGTAGTTCGTCGCATTGAGTATGCTAGTTGACATTCGCATTGTGTATGCTAGTTGCATTGTGTCATATTGTTGCATGCTTATGTTGTCTTGCATTGAGTATGCATGCATTAGCATTGTTCATGTTATTAGCCTTGTTAGATTGTTCATGTTGCATTGCATGTTTGCATGCTCAAGTCATATTGCATATTTGCATGCTTGTGTTGCATTGCATTTTTGCATGCTCCATGTTACATAGCATTGTGAATGCCATGTTATGTGTTGCATTGTGTTTGGAATAGGTGTTAGTCCAAACACAAGAAACGAGGGGTATTTCATACTTAAAGGGATGAAACGTGCCTCAATTCTCGATCACCGACACTCTTGATCATACATCATAGAGTTATAGGCCTTATGTGTTTACTTGTGCATTCATTTTACATTGAATTGTGCAACTTTGCCTCTCGGCCATCATGCATTGAAATGCGCGATTGGTGGCCCGAGGGTCAAGAACCGCACTCCCTTAAGCTCATGAAATGATAGGGAGGGTGGTTGTGCACACATACCTTGCAAATACATTCACATGCCCTTTCTTGCTCTCTGTTGCAGAAAACTGAAGTTTGGCAGCAACAACTGGTCGGCCAGCCAGAAAACCTAGCTGGCCGACCACTTTTTCTGGTTTGCAGTAGCAAAAAGTGGTCGGCAGGTGGCTGCAGACCTCAACAACTGGTCGGCCACCCTCCTACCGGTCTCCATGGTGGTGTTTAAGCTTTCTGGAGCTTGGTGTAAGTTTCTAAGAACAAATGAAAACAGAGGCAAGTTGGGGCATCGCGACAGATTTCCGAACGAGGCGACTGGGCATGCATGCATTCTTCTCCCTTTGAGGACTCTGTTTTACTGCTTTACTTAACTAATTCGCTTAGCTAGTTTATGCTTTGGTTATGTAATTTAAGTAGTTAATGCGTTTAGCTGCTTATTTGTTTTGTAATAGCTTAATTATTTGGCTTGTTAGTTAGCTTTGTGATGTAATAATTAGTTTAATTAGCTTAGATTAGCTAGTTAGCTTCTTATTCGGTCCCTTCGTCGAGAGGGCCAACTGTTGTAATAAGCGTGCGTGTGTGTGATGCATGTCTTCTAACCTCCATTTCTTTCTCCCTTTTACTTAACCGCTTACGATGGTTAGTTTTAGAGCATATTTTGTTTAGCATACCTTATGCTCACATGCGTGCATCATTCATCTGTTTTGCATGCACCGAGCTCGGTGCATCATACTAATTGCATTGTATTTCAATTCCAATTTGAATACATGTTATCAAGTTGCATTTCACATGACATTCTAGATAGTCGAGCCTATCTTAGCTACACTTTTGCATGTGTTGTATTAGCTATCTTAACATGAACTAGGGTCATGCATGATTTCTAACTAGTTCTTTATTTTGGCTCAGAGTACACTGTGAGTGTTTACGCTTTAGCATACTGCATGTGTGTTATTGATTGCCATGAAAGCATGCTTGCCATGAGGCTAACTGCTTATGTGATTAACTGCCTGAATGCCTGAGGGTGAAGGTTGGATTACTTGAATTGGAACAATTCATTGAATCCCGAATTTAGCCTACTTGCGAGTAGCAAACTCCAAATCATTTTCACAAACGAACATGCAATGTTTTGTTCCAAATTAGGCGATCTAGTCTATACTTGTACGCTGTGCGCATCACGTAGTAAGATTAGCTAATTAACCGGAATAAGAGTACATGTGTTTTCAAAAACAAAATATCATGCTTAGTACAGACTGATCTTCGATTGGGCGAGCGGGGGTGCTCATTGCATGACCTTCCCCTCTCGTACCCAAGTTCTGGAGCCGAGGCAACTTTGGTGATGACGGACACGTGGCCTTAGGCATGAGTCAGGGTTTTCTAAATTCCCCCAAAATAAAATATTTAGGTGGCGACTCTGTATCTGGCAAAGTAGTCCATGTTTGGCACTTCTTTATACAAATCAGTTTTCCAAAACGATTTGCCGGATTTGGACTCTTAGGTGATTTATCGGTCTTGCATTGCACTTTACGAGATTAGATTCAGAACCGTGACATTGAGTCCGAACTGTAGTAGCTCAGAGAACAAGATGAGATTCGCGCCCCCCCTCGTACACGCGAATATCGGAGAGTTCTCAGGAGCGCGTCTACAGTTTCTGGCGACTTTACTGAGGACTTAGAGAACTTGACTCGAACTCATGATATCTTGTTTCGACTACACTTATGTGTTTCTTTGCATTGCATTTGCATTGGTGTGCCTAAGTCACCGTGTTCGCCGTCTGCTATTCCTGAACGATTAGCTTGAGGCTGTGTGCCATAAGGTTGACCGGTTACAGGCTCTGCCATGATGGGAACACAAACCCCGGCTGTTACCGGGGCACCCCTTTTAACCATTCGACCTAGTGCATATTCGGAATCCGTAATGACTATTCTAAACTAGGACAGGTTGCTTATTTGGTTGTAGGTTGTTTAAAACTGATGTGTGTGTAGTGAAACCCTAGCTCTTGACAAAATAGGACAGGAAAATCCTACCCCAACATAGGGGTGTTTTTGTCATGACCCGAACCCGCCTCTATGGGTTAAGGACATAACCGGCCAGTAATCTTGTGATTACCTACGGCCTCAGACCAAAACAGACATAACTCGTCAGAGTAAAGGGGCCAAATGGAAGCAAAAATTTAAAACTTTGTCCATAGAGCCGTGCTTATGTGCACATCATATGTTAATAACCCACAACAAAATACAATACCATAAAATCCTTTACAGACAGGATCATCCAAACTGAGTCAACCCAACAAACTATATACAGGTATACAAAAGGTCCTTGCCAACAAGACAAAATATAAATGCATAACAAAATGGCAAGGGTGGGTCTCGTGCGTGAGACACAAGGCTGACTCTCCAAAACTTATGTTGTCCCTGGCATACTTCACTGGGGCTGAGTTTGGACTTCTCTTGGCTCACCTACAAACACATGAATGAGTGTGAGCGATAGCCCAGTGAATAATATCAAATACAGAAGTTACATAACAATGTAGAACAACAGGTTCCAAACGGCCTTGGGCCCAATTCATATTTCTATTTAACAAATATGTAACTATACTAATTTCAACCCAAGTAACTTGTAGTTTCAACATTCTGGCCTTTGGCCCATTCAGATTTCTATTAATGTCAAAACGGCCTTTGGCCCACTCGCTTATGTCAAAACGGCCTTCAGCCCGATCATTCATGTCAAAACGGCCTTCGGCCCACACATTTGTGTCAAACGACCTTTGGTCCATTTGTTTGCATCAAAACGACCTTCAGTCCATTCATTTCTTTCAAAACGACCTTCGGTCCATTCATTTCTATCAAAACAGCCTTCGGCCTACTCATTCATGTCAAAATGACCTTCGGTCCATTCGTTCATAGCAAAACGACCTTGGTCCACTCATATTTATCAAAACGACATTTGGTCCATTTACGTCTATCAGAACGACCTTTGGTCCATTCATTTGTTCATATCAAACTTTTGGCTACAATCCCAATTAGCACTTCATAAAGCTTATGAGGGAGTAAACAATTGGACATTCACAAGCATACGAATATCGATATTACTCACAGTGATCGGCTTGTGGATTTGCCCTGGAGCTTGACCCTACACATTTCATGAACACAAAAGGGTCATTAACAGTTCAATCCGTTCTTTAATTCACATATTCCTCTTTAGGCTTTATTATTATCTCATTAACTCATTTACAATGCTTAACATATGCCTAAGAGTGCTTGCAAGTGAAAGAGAACGGAAAACAGAACACAAAATGCAAAAACAGGGTTTCAGAAAATAGGGTCCTCGCTCGAGCGTGGACTTCCCCCGCTCGAGCGGACCCTTAGGTCTGCAAAAGTACTGGTTGCCTTCAATTCCAGCTCGAGCATGAACTCGGCCGCTCGAGCGGACTGCCTGACTACATAGCTCCCCGCTCGAGCGTCAAATTCCCCGCTCGAGCGGGAACCATGTCTGCAGAAAATGCTGGGAGCTCGATTTCTCCGCTCGAGCGGCACTTCCCCCGCTCGAGCGAACGTCGAAAATTCTGGGTTTTCTAGAACACTCCCTTGAGTTCAAACTCGACATTCAACCAATTTTTCTTGCATACCAAGGCCCCAATCTCACATATACTTGTACTAACATGCCATAGACACCAAAACACATCACAATGGAGCTCAATTCCTTGTATCACTTACATGCATGTCTCAAATTAACCCAAATTCATCACCAACACATCACATTCAAACATGCAAAGCTTACTCTTACATGATTCACTCTTGCATGTGAAGAATATGCCTTCATATCAACTTAATTGGTGAAGAGGGGTCCCAATACATGGTTTTTAAACAATATTTGACACAAATCATATACATTGTGCTCAAACATAAAGATTTTTGGCCATTTGTTACATGCATGTACATGTTAGGCTTCAATTCAACAAATACCACCCAATTTCATTTCAATCTCACTCTTGATCACCAATTTAGCTTGAACACACAAAATTACAAACTATAATTCAAGAATTACTCACCTAGAAGCTTTGATGTTTCAAGCTCTAGACAATTCTTGAGCTAAATCTCCAAAATTTCCAAGCTCCAAGCTAAAATGCACAATTCTCCCCCTTTTCTCTCACTATGGCCGGCCACTCTCTCACTCTCAATTTCTAACTCAGATTTTGAGTTTAAGAGAGCTAAAGGAGGGTGTAATGCTAATATACAACAAGCCCCACTAACAAACATTTTAATATAAAATAATAGGGCACTTAATTTATCAATTTAATCAGTTTAAATTGACCAGAATCAATTTTCAATTAAATTTCACCGTAGGCTCTTAAAAATTATGCCAATCACAATGGCGTAATCAATTTCGGATTCTGTGGCCGATAAGGCCCTCAATTTAATTCCCGGAGCGAATTATTCAAATAGATATTCCTACGGTGAACAGATACGAATTCAAAATCACACATTATCACATAATGGCACACAAAATCATGCTAAACACATAACCATAAACAAATTAATTTAGCATAATACAGAATAGGGGTATCACAGTTTTGGCTCCCATTTGCTTGCTATGTGCTTTTAGAGTGTGTCTCTATAGGGAAGGCATGTATCAATTTGCAAGTCTGAGTATCAGGCCTGAGGGCATCAGTGTTTGGGAATCAGTTTTATCTGAGGATATTAGATTTGGGGCAACCATTTGGGCACAGTAAACAGCATTTGAGAACAGAGTATTCAGCTTACAAATGCCAAACTGCATGTTGTTGTGTCAACTGTGTGTTATCTTTATTTAAGCCGTTATGTTGTCCGCTTTGCTAGTTGTATGTTTATTTATTATGCTTTATTTATCTTTTTGCAAGGTAGTTTAGCACAATTGCATCCGACCAAGTAGATATTTTCCGAGCACTCTGGGTTAGAGGTCGTAGACTTCATCGATCCAAGGATATGATAGATAGACAACTAGTATACCACTTGTTACCCCCGGTTACTAGACGGAGGGCAGTTAGGCAGAGGATATCAGTTCAGCAATCAGTTCAGAGGGCTTTGTCTACCCCACCTGAGTACAGTAGGGACCAGAGTTTTGTTTCTCCCGCAGAGAGGGAACATATACTGATTATTCAGATAGATCAGTACAGTATGGCAAGTATGGAAGAGATGATGCGTCAACTCCAAGAAAGTATGCAAGCCATGCCGCAGGATGCTGCCCATCAGGCAGAAGTGTCTGCACGTCAAGCCGAGGTAGTGACCCAACTGGCAGAGTTAATTGCCAGACTACAGCAGCAAACTGAGACATCTGCTTCGCACACACCTCCTCCCCCACCTAGAGTTCCAATACTCGGGGAGACGCCAAATGTCCACGAAAATACGGACATTCCAATGGGGCCAACTCCGCCCCCAATCCTACCCCAGCTGTCTAAAGCGCCCACCAACCTAGTGGATTCGCCGTTTGAGTTCGAGGTGGATCCAACGGCGTTAACAGTGAGCAAGCTAGAAAAGCTTTTTAAGAAGTCTCAAGGTGTGAAATCCATTCCAGATATAGAGGATGGATATACCGACTCGGCCGTGACGCTACCAGACCGGTTTAAAATGCCGCACATCGACCGCTTTGATGGGTCTGGAGATCTTATGGTGCACCTGCCGCTGTTTTCAGACATCTTAAGGCCAATGGGCCTCACCAGATTACATAAGCTTTCCTTGTTTGGCCGGACCCTGTCGGGTGTAGCGGCCATTTGGTATGCATGAGGCCTTCATAGCTCAATATTCTTACAAAACACAGATCGAGGTCACAACTCATGATCTCGAGACCACTAGGCAAGAGCCGAAGGAGAGCTTCTCCGATTTTGTGACTCGCTGGAGGGCTAAAGCCTCGATGATGACCATCAGGCCCGTTGACAAAGATCAGATTCGGATGGTTGTGCGCAACCTCCAGCCCAAGCTCATGCAAAAAATGATCGTTCTCCCCCTCCCCACCTTTGCAGATTTACATGAGATTGGGGTGCAGATCGAGGACGCAATGAAACAAGGTCTGATTGACCCTGAAAGAGAGCAGCCCAGGAGGGCATTCAACCGCAGTACGAATGCATGCACAAGCAGTGCTGCAGCTGCCAGATCTTCAGATGTGGGAATGGTCACCACCACCCCTCCCATGCAGCTACACCCTTTACGGGTGTGTCCGAAAATAGCTCACAAATAGCCAGATATGTCCCTAGAGGCCAAATAACCTTCACTCCACTATACATGCCTTTGTCCAAGGCTTTGGGGGTTTTGATCAAGAAAGGGCACTTGAAACTCCTAGAGCCGCGACCCTTACCAGAAAAACTTCCTCCTTCTCATAACCCGGCGAAGTACTGCGCCTATCACCAACAGCATGGTCACGAAACCGACCAGTGCTTTTGATTGCGTCATGAGATTCAGGATCCCATTGACAACAGGGTAATCATGCCTCGGAGAAACCGAATGTCACAACCAACCCACTCTCACCACATAACCAAGCTCCACCTTCCAAACGCATCAACTTCATCCAAACTGGGGTTGTGTCATATGACCCTAGCATATATATCACCTCTTCCCACCTACCCAAGCCGGAGGTGTTCATTCCCGACAGCACTAACTTGTGCATGTTGGACATCTCCCGAACCCAACTAGAACTGGTGGTGGTGACTACCGAAGGTAGAGCAGGGATCACTTTGGGAGAAGAGAGGAATGAGGACTCAGGGCCTGAGGGGTCTGCAAGCTTTGTGTGCAACCCAAGCGGTTACATCACACCAACGGATCAGCCTAAGCCAAGAGTGGAATTTCCAGTGGGGGCAGAAATCTATGTAGTTCTAGAGGATAGACCTAATCAGGAGCTAGATGACCTAGCGGGATTGGAGGAGGATATTGTCAACCTTCAGTTTTTCAACGAACAGGATTCGAGCGACGTGACTGTCAACTGGTTTGATCTAGAAGGGTCAGTGGAAGCTACTGGGTGGCTTAGTGACGAGCCGGATGTTATTGAACAGCCTTAGCCAGAACGGGGTCCGTCAAACACGGGGACATCAACAGCGGTCGGAATGGCCGGAGATCAGAATGAACTGCCGGAGAGCACCGGTGTTAAGAATTTTGCTCAGGATCAGAACAGTTTGAGTACAGAGGATGTTGAGCAGCAGGCTGCACTGAAACAGTTTGAGCAAGAGAAGATCGAAGATCTGGAGAAGGCTAGAAAGGCCAAAGCCCCTGTGGGGACTGAATGTGCTGTGAGCACGGGAACGGAATGTGTTGTGTGCACAGGAACAGTTGCAACAGAACCAGATAGTTGCTTGTCGATGGCCGACGGAATGTGGTGGGAAGATGACGACCTATGTCTCGCCCACACAGACGAAGATTGGGGGGACAACTAGCCAGATGATACCTGGTATATTAGAGAGGTGGACCACATGACTAGAAGTGGACGGTACTTCAAGCCCCCACACCTGGATCAACCAGAGGCATCTGGGAAGGATAAGGAGGCGGAGAGGCAGAAAGAAAAGTTACTCGAGGAGGAGGTTGTGCTGAAACAGCTTAAGAAGATACAAGCAGACATCTCCATTTGGGGACTGCTTATGGCCTCAAGAGTTCATAGACAGGCTGTCCTTTCTGCAATGGACAGAGCCAAACTTTCAATCGACACCACGCCTAAATAGTTGGTAGGGTTGGTTTTTCCGGGAGGAGCTTCCCCGACGCTAACCTTCACTAACAAGGAGCTGCCGCCTGAGGGCACAAATCATAACAAACCACTCTACATCTCTGTGGAGTGTAGAGATAAATGGATACCAGTAGTTCTTGTTGACATAGGATCTGCTATCAACGTGTGCCTGTCAAGGACAGCATATGCAATCGGATTGAAGCCCGCGGACTTTGTACCCACTGCCCAGGTGATTCGAGCATATGACAATACCAGCAGAGAAGTGATAGGGACTGTGCAGGTTCAGACTCATGTTGGTCCAGGACAACACGATGTTGACTTTCATGTTTTGGACGTTCCCGCAACCTTCAACTTACTCTTAGGGCGGCCGTGGCTGCACTAGGTGAAGGCAGTCTCTTCCACCCTGCATCAGATATTGAAATACCCTCACGGAAAGGGGGTGGCCATTGTTTTTGGGAATTCTTCAATCTATCCGCCGCCAGAGGTGTCTACACCGGTTCTAGAGATCGAACATGGCACGGAGGATGTGTTTTTGTCGGGGTTCACCCTAGCTGAGGCTCGGGTTGTACAGAACATATTAGCTATTGAAGAGGGGTTATATGTCAGTGCACAGTCTGTGTACCTCATGAACAAGCTCCAACACATCCCCAGGATGGGATTAGGGCGTAGTGGCCGGAAAGATGTTACAGCATCGGCCGAAGTGCCGCATAACCCGCATACCTTTGGCTTAGGTTACCTGCCTACCAAAGAGGACTGGGTGAGGAAAGGCAAAGAGATGGCTGGAAGGGCCAGAGCTAAGCAGACCGGGAAGCGCTATGAGTTAATACATCGGCCTATCCAGGGTACCCTAAACGGACGCTTCGTCCGGGAGGGGGAGGACTTTCCATTCTATGGCTTCCCGGAGCCATAGCTAAATGCAGAGAGGCGGCGATTGCCGGGGTTCGAGATTTTCTTTGACTTGCAATTGTCTAGGGATGATGTTGCTGAGGAGCAGACAGACCCATCAGTTGAGGTTGAGCAACTTAGGGAGGAGGATTCCGAGAGCGCAAAGATTGAAATGGGGGTAGCACTGGCTTATCTACTTTCAGATCCTCCGATCGTACATGAGTGCTTGGGGAATAACTTCTCGGTGTCCATGATCGGGAATGAAACGGCTGCAAGCCCATCTTCAAACACTCTGGATGCATCCATCGCACCCTCCCTCGTCTGGCAATACGAGGAGGGATTCTTATCGAGCAGCACCGGGTCAGGTAGTGAGCCGGAATCTGATTCCACTGAGTCCATAGAGTCGGAATCAGGTTCCAGCTCGTCTGAGTCTGAGTCCAAGTCTGGTATTCTTGGGGGTGACAACCCGGATGCCACAGTCCTGTCTAGTTTGTCTTTTTCTTTTTCTTTTGAGTCTGTTGTAATAGAGGAATCAGACGATGTAGAAGTGATTAATGAGAATTATGCGACTGTGGCCTTCAAGTACTTTTCTGTGCCCTTAATTTATTGCATTAATCAGGACTTTCAAAATTTTGATGAAAACGACGAGGAAGAAATTCCTCCGATTTTGAAGTATTTTCTTGATCAAGAGCAGGAGAGGCTTGTAAAACCCTTGGTTGATGAAATCACCACAATTAGCGTTGGTACTGAGAAGGACCCACGGCTGGTCCAGATTGGGTCCACGTTGTCTTCGGAGGAGTGCGAGCGCTTAGTCGCTTTGTTAAAAGATTTCAAAGATATTTTCGCGTGGTCCTACGAAGACATGCCTGGAATCGATCCTGGGATTGTACAGCACCAGATCCCTCTTGACCCAGAGGCCCGACCTGTTAAGCAGAAGCCCAGAAAGAACCGCCCTGATTGGGCTCTCAAGATCAAAGAAGAGGTCACCAAGTAAATTGACGCAGGGTTCCTGTTGGTATCCGAATATCCAACTTGGTTGGCCAATATAGTTCCAGTGCCGAAGAAAGACGGCAGAATTCGGGTATGTGTGGATTTCAGGGATTTGAATAAAGCCAGTCTAAAGGATGACTTTTCTCTGCCGCATATCGATGAGTTAGTGGACTTCACTGCAGGGCATGCGCTACTCTCGTTCATGGGTGGGTTTTCTGGCTACAATCAGATTCTGATGGCACCCAAAGATCGAGAGAAGACTGCTTTCACCACCCCGTGGGGGACCTATTGTTATAGGGTAATGCCGTTTGGGCTGAAGAATGCTGGAGCTATGTATTAGTGGGCTGCTACCACGATATTGCATGACATGATTCATAAAGAGGTGGAGGTGTACGTAGACGACATGATTGTCAAGTCCAAGGAAAGAGAGGGCCACTACACTGCCTTGCAGAAGTTCTTCCAAAGGATCAGGGAGTATCGGCTGCGGCTGAATCCTCAAAAGTGTACGTTCGGTGTTACAGCAGGGAAAATGCTGGGGTTCTTGATCACACAAAGGGGCATCGAAGTCGACCCTTCCAAAATCAAGGCCATCTTAGAAATGCCACCACCAAGGACTAAAAAGGAGGTGCGAGGCTTTCTTGGTAAAGTGCAATTCATAAAACGGTTTATCTCAAAATTAACCTTGACTTGTGAACCACTCTTTGGTCTCCTGAAGAAAGGAAAGAAGTTCCAATGGGACGGCTGATGCCCAACTGCTTTTGAACAGATTAAGCAATATTTTATAGAACCCACCTTTTTTGTCACTGCCTGAGCCGGGGAAACCGTTGATTTTTTATCTTTTAGTGACTGAAACTACAATGGGTTGCATGCTTGCGCAGGAGTCTGAGGACAAAGTGGAGAAGGCTATCTCCTATCTGAGCAAGAAAATGCTAGATTACGAGACCCGCTACACTCTGCTGGAGAAGGCTTGTTTGGCCTTGGTATGGGCTACCAGGAAGCTGAGGCACTACCTGTTAGCTCACTCCATAATACTGGTTTCGAGATTAGATCCCATCAAATATCTCTTCGAGAAACCAGCACTTACGGGTAGGCTAGCCCGTTGGTTGCTTCTACTTTTTGAATTCGATATGAAGTATGTGACGCGCAAGTCAGTGAAAGGGAGAACGGTAGCGGAGTTCCTAGCCGATCACCCAATTGAAGGGGATGAAGCAGTTGAGTACCTGTTCCCAGACGAGGCCATTCTATATGTCGAAGAAGAAACTTGGACAACGTACTTTGACGGAGCATCAAACCAATACGGGTATGAGATAGGGGTGTTGCTGATAGCACCCGACAATTCCCGTATACCTCTAGCATTCAAGCTCCGGTTCAGAGTATCGAACAATGAGGCAGAGTATAAAGCATGTATTGCCTGTTTAGAAGCCACCCTAGAACTAAGGGCAAAGCGGTTGGATGTCATCGGGGACTCGAACCTTGTTGTATCTCAAGCTAAAGGAGATTGGAAAGTTAAAGAAGAAAAGATGAGAATCTATCACCAGACCTTGGACGTATTAATTCCTCAATTTGAGAAGCTGAATTTCGTCCATCTGTTAAGAGAGAACAACAGGTTCGCAGATTCACTAGCAACTCTATCTTCCATGATAGACATCCCTTTCGGAGTTTGGATGCGTTCGATCATCATCGAACAGAAATTTGTGCCGGCCTACGAGCTGATTGCTGCCATAGACGAGGTACAAGATGAAAATCCCTGGTATTACGATGTCTGGAACTTCTTAGAAAAAGAGGTGTATCCACCAAGGGCAAATGCCAAAGATAAGAGGGCAATTCGAAGAATGGCTGCTCAGTTCATCGTCTGCGGGGGTAAACTATACAAGAGAGGTCATCTCGGGATGCATAAACTGTGTGTTGATGCTGAAGAATCCAAGCACCTAATGGAGGCCATCCATGGAGGAGAGTGCAGAGCGCACATGAATGGGGTGATGCTAGCTCGGAAAATCCTTAGACAAGGTTATTATTGGTCCACCATGGAGGAAGATTATATTAGCTTTGTCCGGCGATGCCCCAAATCTTAGATCCATGCAAACCGCATGAACATTCCGCCATCGAAGCTGTACAACATGACTTCGCCATGGCCGTTTTCAGTCTGGGGGATTGATGTGATTGGGGTTGTCACTCCGAAGGAGTACAATGGGCATGAGTATATTCTAGTAGCGATAGACTACTTCATGAAGTGGGTTGAGGCCCAGTCTTATGCGGTGTTGAAGGCTTCGCATGTCGCCAAGTTCATCAGGAACAACATCATCTGCCGTTACGGGGTCCCGAACGAGATTATTTCAGATAATGGCTCCCACTTCAAGAAGGAGGTGATCGATTTGTTGGAGAAGTATAATGTGACTTTTCATAAGTCATCCACATATCGGCCACAGACCAACGGAGCAGTTGAGGTAGCCAACAAGAACATCAAGCATATACTGCAGAAGATGGTGGAAACTTACCAGGACTGGCTAGATAAGTTGCCATTTGCTCTGTGGGGCTACCGGACTTCAATTTGAACTTCTACTGGAGCGACTCCATATTCCTTGGTTTATGGAATGGAGGCTGTTTTGCCTATCGAAGTTGAGGTTCCGTCATTACAAGTATTGGCTGAGTGTCAGATAGCTGAGGCAGATTGGCAGCAAAGGAGGTTCGAAGAACTCATGCTTTTTGATGAGAGGAGGCTGAAAGCACTGTATCATGTTCAGGGTTATCAACGACGAATTGCCAGGGCTTTCAACAAGAAGGTTAAGTCCAGGAATTTGAAAGAAGGAGATTTGGTGCTCAAAGACAACCGAGCTCCCATCCACGACCCTAGGGGCGAGTTCAGACCCAATTAGACTGGTCCTTACATCATCAAGTCTATTTGGTCGGGTGGAGCTATCGTTCTGATGGACCTAGATGGCCTAGAGTTCTCCCAGCCGATCAACATGGACAAGTTGAAGAAATACTTTCCCTGAGTGGCTTGCTAGGCCGAAAACCCGAAAGGGCGGCCTAGGCAAAAGTTAGAGCACAGAAAATTTGAAATAATAAAAACTGAGCTCGCAAGGTTGAAAACCCAGAAGGGGCGGCCTTGGCAAAAGTTAGAGCGCAAAAGGGGAGAGTTAATACACGAGTGAACCCAAGCCAAACTACGTAAGGCTTGATTCCCATCTTTGGGATACGTAGGCAACTTCATTCTAAAGTCCAGCCATAAAGACTTCCCCGTTCAACTTTGTCTGTGTGATCACATTGGTCATCTTTGTCTATTCTGCATTCAAAAGCTCGGTTGTGATCTCCAGTGCAGTGCTATTCAGACTAGGGGCAACTTTCTAGTTGCTGAGGATCTGGGGTTGTACATCTCAGTGATGGACCTCGGACATGCCAGTTTTGATCCATATCGAAAATGGTTTTGAAAAGTTTTAATAAAAGTTGATTTTGCTCAAATTAATCTTTTTACGACTTAGACCATTTTTGGACCAAACGGAAAATTTTCAGTACCCACAACCTTCAATTGCATTGATTTCAATACAGAGTTCTCCTACTCTTGAATACAAATTGAAGTTGCTTTTTATTACATTCATAAAGAAAACTTGAAAGTACTAATAAAACAATAAATCCAGGGCATAGTCAGGTGTTCCCGCGTCCCCTCCCGGAGCTGGTCGAAGCCTCTGATGCCAAAGTAGGCCCAATTTGCGCCTCGTCATCAAGCCAAGCTATGCACTCATCAGAAAGGGTGCAACTAAAAGTGAGAGGGAGGCCAGAAGCTCTCTCGTCCTCTATGTCGTGGCATACTGAGCTAACTGTGCGCCTCGGACTGGAAATGCAGCTGGGCACTCTATCCCTTCTTCCGGGCAAGTCTGATCATGACCGAACTGGTGCCGGAATCAGAACGGAAAGTAAAAGGCACAGTGAGTCAGACCGATCAACTAAATCCCAGGCTGGCGAGACATGCTATAACTCATCGCCGGCAGATTGAGCCAAGGGCAGCGCCAAGCAATACTGGTAGCGGATAGATGGCACATCCATTCGCACCACCATCCCTCATCAAGGGCATCGATTAAACGTCGCCGGAAGAAATAGCTGCAAGCTAAATATGCTGGCCATGAGTCCACAACCCTTAATTTCTCCATCAACCATATCTGGGGAAGGATGAAAAATGAGAGATTAAAGAATAGAGAGGTGTATGTGGAGAGAAAAGTGAGAAAAGGGTTTTGAGAGAAAAACTGAGCCTGAGGGCCGAATGATGTGAGAAATATATGTGAGATGGGATGGGAAACATTACCTACAGCAGTAGTGGACTCCCCGCGAATCTAGTCGTCTCTCGACGATGGAAAGTGTCTAAACCCATCAATGTCTTTGTTAGTGTCATGGCGATGCAGCTCTTGCCCTCCTTTAAGCCTTGGGCAACCTCAATCAAACGGACGCTAGACCCTCCAGAGCTTGAGGCAAGCAAGAAGTGAGACAGCATGCATAAGTAGAGGGCGTGTCGCCGAAAACCCTGCCAGTGATAATCGCCGCGGTCACCGACATCAAAAAACCGATAAACCAAGCTGGGGATGTCCAACTTCTGATCGCGAATCAAAGATCGAGCGTCATGCATAGTGAGCCCGCACATCCGTCCTAAGGCTTGGATGTGGCCGAAGCGGAATTGTGCCAAAATCTCTTCCTCGCGTTCGGACTCCATCAAAGCTTAGAAGTCTTCGAAAGTAGGACACATCTCTTGCCCGCCAAAGCTAAAGACATGTGTTACCGGATTCCAAAACCTTGCCGCGGGATGAAGGAACGGAAAACGCAATGGGGTGCGACTCAACGTGAATAGTGCATTTATGCCGAAGCCCTGGAAATTCAACTTTTCCGAGCCATCCAAGGTAGTAATCCAATTTGTCAGATTTTCAACAAGAAACGCCTCCATTTTGATGCAAAACTGAGTTAGAATGAGGGAACCACGAAGCTGGAACCTTTATGGAGGATAAGGCACTGTTTGGAAGACAAGTGTCAGAAAACTAGAGGTCCCCAGGCTAACTGGTGGGCCGACCACTTTTTTTGGTTAGCCAGCCAGTTTTTCTGGTCAGCCAGCTACTTTTCTGGTCTCCAGGCCAAGAAAGTGGTCGGCCAGCCACTTTTGGTGGTCGGCCATGGAGCAAAAGTTGTCTACAGCCTTTTCCTTGCCTCCAGAAGAGAGTCTCTAGCTTTCCTGTGTACGGAGAGTGCTGAAGGTCCGAGTTTACCTCTGTTTCGAATGCATTCTGTCGCCTTGTTTGTCTAAAATGCATTTGTTTATCGAGTTGTTGCTCTTTGCTTATCGAGTTGTTGCTCATTCGTTTGTCAAGTTGTTGCTTTTTATTTATCGAGTTGTTACTCTTCGCTTATCAAGTTGTAAACTTGTTAAAGTCTTGTTGTTGTTTTTTTAGGATTGAGTCGTTTGTTGTGTCGGTTCACTACCTGACTTGGCAATGCACGAGGTTCAATTTCCATTCAATTCCATTTTTGTGCAAAATGATGTGATGCGATGCTTAGAATACAAATACAACACTTTTTGAACGAAAAGTCATTTTCATTCCATCATGTTTCCTTTTTACAACATTTTACAACAGGGTACAAGTTTTGAAGAAAATAAAACTGCCTAAGCTGTACAATGTGCTATAACTACATGTAAAAAGAAAAATAAAGCAGGAACATCTACATCAATGCTATCAAGCTCAAGACCGTGAGGCCTCTTCACCCTCTTTGGCTGAGCAGCCTCCGCGCCACCATCGTCGGCATCTCCGTTTGAATCAGAGCCACCATCCTCGGAAGCCTCCTCGGTGTCGCCTCCGCCCTCCGAACCAGAACCAAAGTCATCATCCCTGCCTGCAGACGTCTCTAACTATGGATGTGCTAACTCCTCCTCCTCGTTAGACTCGTCATCCTGTCTAACAGGTGCTCTGCGTCCCCTCCGGCCGCGTGCTGATACTCCTCTCCTAGCTATTCGAGAAAGCCTGGATAGCCTAGTCTGCAAAGGCGGGACCTGAAAAGGACAGTTTGAATGCATCAGCCAGTATGTATATCAGATGCAGATGCGAGAATGATACATAGAGTGGGTGCATGCAGATATAGTGTGTGAATGTGATGTGTCAAATGTGTTCTACACATGCAATGAATCAATGCAGTGAAATGTTCAGTTTCCATATGTCATCAGAAGTATGATAAATGCAAGGAAATTGAAAAGTACCTGAACACTGGAAGCATATAGCAGCGTCTCCCTCCGCAGAACCATACTCTCGAGTGAGGCCACCACTCCGAGTAACCCCTCAGTATACTCCCTGGGAGGCTGCAGACACAAGTTCAAGTCATCAGTGAATGAATGAATATCTAAATATCTGAGTGATAAATGAAAACTGTGGAGCATGCTGGTGGTGAGTCAGGGTCACTGACGTATCGATGATCCGGCAGCGGAGGCTCCAGTGGAATCTAGTATGGTGTCCCATACTGCCAGCCTGTCAACCTGGTCGGGAGATCTGGCCATCCAACATACTGCCAAGTCGAGGGCATCACTCCAGTCCCGCCTCTCGATATACCGGCCCCGCTGGTCGAAGGAATGTCTCCGGCTCAGGCGCGACTCGAGGAAGGCATGTCAGCAGCTCTCCTCCTAGGGGAACGGACACCTGACAATGGAGGCATCAGGTACGTATGGCGATATGTTGCGTAATCCCCCTCCTCCAGGAAAAGGACTGCGTCAATACCTAACATAAGGTCCTCTACCTTCCGAGGTGTGAGACCCCCTGCAGACCGCATCTCTGGTAGCGGCAATGAGGGGACGTCCTGATCGGAGTTGCCCATCGCCCGGCACATGAAGGTCTCTCCGAGAAACCAGGCCCTGCCGACTGGTCCCTCAAATAAGACCCTATATCGGGAGAAGCCCATGCCCCAGCAAACAAAAATCGAGGATTCCCTGGCATGTTGATCCATGGTTGCTAGGTCACCTGTGGGTAACAAGTGCATAAATTGATTAGATGTCATAAATATGCAAGATGAATCAAAGCTGAAAACATGAAGAACTGAGAGTTCTGGATCACCTCCGTCGCCCATACAGTATCGAAGAACTGCCGAAGGTAGAGCAGGGTCTCCCGAGGCCTGGGCCGGCACCGACCCTCAAATCTGCGTGAGTAGGGGATCTCAAGAGGTGCCTCAACCTCGAGCTCAGGGGCCAATGTCGGGAAGTACGCGTAAACCCACAGCTGTGAAAGGCAAGGTAGTGGCTGTCAGAGTACAGGATATATAGACTACAGAATGCTGAGTGTAGAATGCGAATACAGAATATATAGAATGCAGAATGTTGAGTACAGAATACGAATACAGAATGTATAGAAAATGCAGAATGCTGAGTACGGAATGTAGAGTACAAAATGTAATGTGTGCAGTATGCAGTGTACAGATAATGAAAAGTAGTAATGTAAATCAAGAGGGCAGAATGTACCTTCCAGGCTCGCCAATAGCCTCCAACTATGGTCCCCCGCTCGCGGGAGGTCGCACTCATGTAGCAGTAAAGGGTAGCGAGGCCAGCGCCACCCCAATCATACTGACTGACCTATGATAGGTCTACCAGAGCACTAAGCAGATAAAGCCCAACTGTGTTCCCCCTGTCGGAGAACAGAGTGGTCCCGAGCAAGAACATCAAAAACCCTCGGGCATACTACTGTATGGCCTCAATGGTCACGGGTGTAGTCCCCCTGTACCGCTCGGAGAACCAGGTGTACCTGACCTTGCTTGATGATCTGTCGATCGGCGGACGGGCTCCGAGCAGATAAATCCAAGCGGCCTCCCACTCATCCATATCTGTAGCGTATGGGATCGGCCGACCTGCTGCGTCAAGGCCCGCCAGCATAGAGAAGTCATATGGGGTCATCGTCATGTCCCCGGTGGCTGAAAAATGGAAAGAGTTGGTGGTGTCCCCCCATCTCTCTACAAGTGCGCCCAAGAGGGTCCTGCTCGCTGGATGACGCGACAATCCCGCACAGAATAGGCCAAACCCTGCCTCGTCCAAAATATGTCGAACAGTGTCTGGGAGCTCCATATACCACTCCCACGCGATGATCAATCCATAACCCCGTGTGAAACGGGAGGATACATGTATTCAGAATGAACAGATGTATTCAGTTTCAGATTGAAAAGTATGAGCTGTGTGTTCAGAATGAAAAGTATGAGCTATGTGTTAAGAATGAAAAGTATGAGCTGTGTGTTCAGATTGAAAAGTATGAGCTGTGTGTTCAGAATGAAAACTATGAGCTGTGTGTTCAGAATGAAAACTATGAGCTGTGTGTTCAGAATGAAAACTATGAGCTGTGTGTTCAAATTTGAAAAGTGTGAGCTGTGTGTTCAAAATGAAAAATATAAGATGCGTGCCAAATAAACCATATACTGTGTTATGGACTGCGTGTTCAGATTGAGCAGTGTGCTATAAACTGAATACTGTGTTATGAATTGCGTGTTCAGATTGAGCAGTGTGCAATAAACCGAATACTGTGTTATGAACTGCGTGTTCAGATTGAGCAGTGTGCTATGTTATGAAAAAGTATATCGCGTTATGAACTGCGTGGTCAGATTGAGCGGTGTGCTATGTTATGACAATAAACCGAATACTGTGTTATGAACTGCGTGTTCAGATTGAGCAGTGTGCTATGTTATGAAAAAGTATATCGCGTTATGAACTGCGTGTTCAGATTGAGCGGTGTGCTATGTTATGACAATAAAAAAATGCTATGTTATGAACTGTGTGTTCAGATTGAGCAGTGTTGTAAGCCGTGTGCAAATTAAAAGAATGTTGTGTTATGAACTGTGTGTTCAGATTAAGCAGTGTTGTGAGCCGTGTGCAAATTAAAAGAATGCTGTGTTATGAACTGTGTGTTCAGATTGAGCAGTGTTGTGAGCCGTGTGCAAATTAAAAGAATGCTGTGTTATGAACTGTGTGTTCAGATTGAGCAGTGTTATGAGCCGTGTGCCAATTAAACAGAATGTTGTGCTATGAACTGTGTGTTCAGATTAAAAAGTATAATGAGTTATGTGCCCAAAATGAGCTGTGTACCCAAAATGTGTTGTGTACCAAAATGAGTTGTGTGCTGAATTAACAAAGTGTTGTGTGGTGAGCTGTGTGCCAAATTAGCATAATGCTGTGTATGAACCGTGTGTTCAGAATGAGTGGAGTGCTGTGTCTGTGAATATGTTCAGAACGAGCAGATATGATATATAGCGAAAACATGGAATGTGCGAGAAATGCAAAAGTAAAGTACGCACCTCATGCGTGCAATGAGATAGATGGGACTCCGGCTCACGTAGCAGCAGGTCTACGGGCGCCCGACGCGCAAAGTCCGTGAAGTGGTGGAAGGTGCTAGGAGGTAGAAGGTGCTCCTGCGGGTCGTACTCCTCCAGGTCGAATGGCCGAATCCTTGGAGGCAACAGTATAATGTCGGGCTCATCCTCTGCATATGGAGAACCTCCGCCATACAAAATATCATCGACCATCTGAAGAAATCTGCAAGATGATGCAAAAATGAGCAAAATGAGCCAAAATTGCAAAAAGTCAACAAAAGTCAACTCTCGGGAAGAGAAAAAGTCAACAAAAGTCAACGCCCGAGAAAAGGTGCCAAAGTTCGAGACAAACATACCTCAAGTGGTGAAAATGGAGAAAGAAGCTCCAAAAACAAATTGTAATCGGTTCAAAACGAAGAGAATCGAAAGTTTTCGCGAAACAACTTCGCGTGGGGCGTTGGAAAACGCATATAAAGTGCAGATTTGAGAGAGAAAAGGTCTAAGGAGGAAGAGAAGTTGATTTCGGCCTTGGAGGTGTGAGCAAAACTGATTTGGAGTTGTGTACTTAAAGATCCAAGCATTAAAAGACAAAAATGCCCCTGTTTTCATAAACTGGTCGGCCAGCTAGTTTTTCTGGTCGGTTGACCACTTTGGTAGTCAATAACTGGTTGCCCATTGTCCTAGGTGGTCGGCCATCCCTCCTGGGTGGTCTCCAAGGTCCCTTTGTTCTCCCTGTGTGTTTTGGTGATGATTGGAGCTCTCGGCTCTCGAGAAAGTACAAGAAAAAGTACACTTTTCGACTCAAAAATGTCCCCGCAGGAACTTCAATTCCAGTCTTCGATGCGTGGCTCATCGTTACTCGTCAAGAGCAAGGTGTATCCTTTTTGAGTACGTTGTGACCCCTTCGAGAGGTAAATCGGAGGTTACGGTTGAGTTGGTCTCTTTAAGGTTTGTACTTCTTTACTCAGCATTTTGTTTCAAACATGCTTTTAAAGTTGCACTTTTCTTGCATTTGCTATGCACACCACTTGTTGCATTGTTATGCACTTTATTTGCATTGTCGCGCACATTTACCTTGCATTGTTATGCTCGTTCCGGTTGCATTGTTATGCACTTTTCACTTGCATTGCTATGCATGTTTCCATCAGCATTGTGTATGCACGCGTTTATCTCGCATTGGAATTGCATCTTGATGTAATGATTAAACATGTGTTTCTAACTATATTGTACCTATTGAGTTGTTTTCTTATGCAGGCACGATATTGTATGTACGGTTCATTTGAGGCTGGTGCGGCCAGACCGTATTGTATGTACTCCGTGTGAGACGTAGCGAGAATTGTATAATTCTCTTACATCCTTTCTACATGTAATGTAGTTTGATTTGTATTCACTTGCTTAAAACTGTTGCATTTATTGTGTATAATTGCTTCATTACAGCTTTCTTTGCATGGTCATAAGTTATGTTCGCATTGTATATGTCATTTGTATTTTGCCCCTGCCTGCGGGCACATCTCTTTGTTATCTTGCCCGTTTGTCTAAGTCTTCGGCCTTGTCAAAAATGGCTCGTCTCTGGGCTTTGACATTCACTCCCGTCACTTATGACTTCCGAGTTCTGTCAAAGAGGGGCAACTATAAACACCCTATTTTTGACCGACCTTAAGACTCAAATATCATCGATTGAGCGCTCGGTGATAGTGCATGTTGTGCTCGTTTCGAGTTTCCAGAGTTTTGGCTGAGAGCCTTGCCTCCAGGCCTCTGAACTCTTTATGCTTCGGCTCGGTTTGCGGACCAAGTCTTGTTTTCCTTGCCTAAGGAAATGAGAGGTCTTGTAAACCCCTTTTTGTGGTCGTAGACCACTTTTCCCGCTTGGAGACTAGTTTCCGATTTTCGGAGCCTTCGGTTGCGCGCCTTGTCTCGGGACCGCTTAACGTTCTCCGTTTGGCGTGGTTTTTGAACAACACCTTGTTTCCTTGGCCTGGAGGGCCACTGTGGTTTGGGAGACCACTTTTGTGGTCGTGAACCACTTTTGGTGCTCGACAGCTAGTTTTCAAGGCTCCTGGCTGCACGCTTTGCCCCCCGAACTTTCGTCTTGCATCCTTTTTGGTTTGTTTTTTGTAGAAGCCTTGTTTTCCTTGTTTGGAAGGTCGTACAAGGGTGGGAGACCAGTTTTTCTCCCCACAAACCACTTTTCTTCCTGCCAACCAGTTTTCTGGTCTGACAACTGGTCTCCCTGATCTTTGGACCATCAAAAGTGGTCGGCCACCACACCATTTGCTTGTTTTCATGCTGCTGACCTTCTCCCACCATGGCCGACCACTTAAAGTAGCTTGAAGTGGTCGGCTGCTTTTTGTCACATTTTTTAAGATATTTTTGGCCAGCTGGCACAGCGCCTTGAGCCTTAGCTTCTTCAAGAAGCTTGTGCTTTTGCTCTCTATAAGAGGGAGGCTCCTCCTCCCTCCTCTAGGTTCAAAAAATTTGGCCTTGACAGATAGATATACACTTGTATCTATATTCCCTTGTTTGTTCTTGTTTTGTGCCTTAAAGTGTTATTTTGTCTCACTTTTGTACACAAACACACACTCAAACACCATACTCTTGGAGCTGAGGTCCCTTGAAGTTGTTTTTGGAGTTCTTGGACTGGTTTGAGCTTAAAGAAGCTGCTGGAGTTGCAGCTTTGAAGGTGGTCTTCAAGGGTGAGCTTTTAACCTTTTAAACCCCCATTTTTGCTTAAGCTTTTAGCCCTACTTGCATGCTGTTTTAAGCTTAACTCTTAACTACAAAAAGTTCTATTTTTCAGTCCTTAAGATCTTTGTTTAAGGTCACTTTTGTATTTGGGGTTGTTTACCCCCCTCTTAGGCCTTGTTTGGCCTTGCTTTTGTGCCTTCTTTGTGAGCTTTTGGGACCACCTTGTTTTGGCCTTCTCACCACTAAAATCTAGAGGGATTTCAATGGTGGGGATGGTGTTTTGAGGTCCCAAAAAGGAGAGGGTCATTCCCTCTCCTTGTGTCTTCAATACTTGTCTTGAATGCCTCATGTGTGACCATGTTTGTTAATTCTATGTTGGCCATATCTTAGCTTGTATTTGGGCTTATTTTGCTAAGGCATACCACTATTTTTACTTGGTTTGGTCACTCCATGCATGGTTTCTACACTTGTAGTGTAAATCTCATAAACTAGCTTTGTATGCTTCTTGAAGTAGCATGTCATTCTAGCTTGCCTCGAGTCCATTTCAGTATGTTTTTGGTGATGTTTTGCCATGTCATACCTCTGTTAGGGTTTGGTTTAGTCACCTCTTGCATGCTCCATGCACTTGTAGTGCATTTCCATGAATTAGCCTAACATGCATCATGCTTTAACATGTCATTCTAGCATGCTTTTGGATTTACTTCAAGAAGCTTTTGTCCATGTTTTAGCATGCTCTAGCTCTGATTTTGGTTGTTTTGGCCATGCATGACTTGCTTTGTATAGCTATAGTGCATTCTACCTTGTTAGCTTTGTGTGTCAAGTCCACCAGCATGCTTTACTTGGCCTATTTGAATGATTTGGCATCATTTCATATGTGATTTCAGTCCATGTTTCATGCTCATACACTTGCATTTATCACTTATTCAATGCGTTGGAGGGTTTGCCCTTTATGCCTTTCACATGAACCTTTGCGTATGCCTTCATGCCTAAGCTTGCGAGCCATCATTTCAATGTGTTTTTGGGGTTATCTTGCCATGATATAACTCTGATTTTTGTTGGTTAAGTCATCCCATGCTTGGTCTTAATAGGTGTAGTGTAATCCACCTTATTTGCCTTGTATGCATCATGCCTTATGCCCTTCATGATAGCTTGTTTTGGCTTTCTTCCATGCATGTTTTAGTATCATTTTGACATATTCTAGGACTATTTTGGATTGCCTTTGCCATATCCTTCATGCTTTGTATAGCTGTAGTGCAATTGGCCTTGCTAGCTTTGTGTTTTGTTGACTCATGCATGCTATCTTTGAGCTATTTAGATGATTTGGCATCATTTAATACTTCATTTCAGAGCTTATAGCATTGCCATGTTCCCACTTCTTTCATGCTTGGAATGCCTTTAAGTGTTGTGCATTGTTGCCTTACTTATGGCCTAGCATGTATGCCATCTTGTCTAGGCCTTTGAGCCTCCATCTTAGCATGTTTTGGTCATTGTTTTGACTTATTTCAGCTCTGTCCATGGTTGGTTCATGCACTTGTGCCATATATTGCATGCCCCATTTGTAGTCCTCTTTACTAGCTTCATGCTTTAAGGACCTTTGCATGCTATGCTTGTGTTGTTTGAATGATTTGGCATCATTTCATACCTTATTTCAGTGCATTTAGTGTTGTCACACTTCCATGTTTATCACTCCTTGAGCACTCTTGAGAGTTGTGCTCTTAGGCCTAGTTGGTTGGCCAATGCATTGTGCATGCATGCCTTGTCTTTTGGTGCCGTTGTTTTGGTGTTATGGCCACTGATTTGGGCATGGCTAAGGTCTGTCCATTTTGGTTTAAGTCCATTTTGCATTGTGTATGCCATGTAGTTCGTCGCATTGAGTATGCTAGTTGACATTCGCATTGTGTATGCTAGTTGCATTGTTCATATTGTTGCATGCTTATGTTGTCTTGCATTGAGTATGCATGCATTAGCATTGTGTATAGTTTGCATGTCATTAGCCTTGTTAGGTTATTCATGTTGCATTGCATGTTTGCATGTTTGTCCCTTACATGTGTTTTGCATGCTTGTTTTGTTGTATTGCATGTTTGCGTGCTTAAGTCGCATTGTGCATGCCATGTTGTGTTGCATTTTGTTTGGAATAGGTGTTAGTCCAAACACGAGAAACGAGGGGCATTTCATACTTAAAGTAAAGAAACGTGCCTCAATTCTCGGTCGCCGACACTCTTGATCACACATGATAGAGTTAGAGGCTTTATGTGTTTATGTGTGTATTCATTTCATATTGATTCGTGCAATTTGGCTTCTCGGCCATCATGCATCGAGATGCGCGATTGGTGGCCCGAGGGTCGAGAACCGCACTCCCTTGAGCTTATGAAATGATAGAGAGGGTGGTTGTGCACACATATCTTGCAAATACATTGCCATGCCCTTTCTTGCTCTCTGTTGCAGAAAACTAGAGTTTGGCAGCAACAACTGGTCGGCCAGCCAGAAAAACTAGCTAGCCAACCACTTTTTTTGGTTTACAGTAGCAAAAAATGGTCGGTAGGTGGCTACAAACACCAACAACTGGTCGGCCACCCTTCTACAGGTCCCCAAGATGAGTTAAAAGCTTTGTGGAGCTTAGTGCAAGGTTCTGGGAACAGTTACAAACAGAGACAAATCGGGGCATTACATTGGATTTCCGAACGAGGCGACCAAGCATGCATGCACTCTTCCCCCTCTGAGGGTCCCTTTTTACTGCTTTACTTAGCTAATTTGCTTAGCTAGTTTATGCTTTGGGTTATGTACTTTAAGTAGTTAATGCATTTAGCTGCTTAATTGTTTTGTAATAGTTAGTTAACTAGGATTAGTTAATTAGCTTCGTTGTGATGTAATAATTAGTTTAATTAGCTTAGATTAGCTAGTTAGCTTCTTATTCGGTCCCTCCGTCGAGAGGGCCAATTGTTGTAAGAAGCATGCGTATGTGTGATGCATGTCTTTCAACCCCCATTTCTTTCTCCCTTTTACTTAACCGCTTTCGATGGTTAGTTTTAGGGCATATTTCATTTAGCATACCCTATGCTTGCATGCGTGCATTCCATTCATCTGTTTTGCATGCACCGGACTCGGCGCATCATACAAACTGCATTGTATTTCAATACCTGTTTGAATACATGTATCAAGTTGCATTTCATATGCCATTTTAGAAAAGCCGAGCCTATTTCTAGTTGCATTTTGTATGTGTTGCATTAGCCATCTTAACATGAACTAGGATCATGCATGATTTCTAACTAGTTCTCTGTTTTGGCTCGGAGTACACTGTGAGTGTTTACGCTTTAGCATACTGCATGTGTGTTAATGCTACCATGAAAGCATGCTTGCCATGAGGCTAACTGCTTACTTGATATAACTGCCTGAATGCCTGTGGATGAAGGTTGGATTACTTGAATTGGAACAATTCATTAAAATCCCTGATTTAGCCTACTTACGAGTAGCAAATTCCAAACCATTTTCAAACGAATATGCAATGTTTTGTTCCAAATTAGGCGATCTAGTTTATACTTGTATGTTGTGCGCATCACGTAGTAAGATTAGCTAATTAACCAGAATAAGAGCACATGTGTTTTCAAAAACAAAATATCATGCTTAGTACAGGCCGATCTTCGATCGGGCGAGTGGGGGTGCTCATTGCATGACCTTCCCTTCTCGTACCCAAGTTCCCGAGCCGAGGCAACTTTGGCGATGACGAACACGTGGCCTTAGGCACGAGTCAGGGTTTCCTAAATTCCCCCAAAATAAAATATTTAGGTGGCGACTCTGTATTTGGCAAAGCAGTCCATGTTTGGCACTTCTTTATTAAAATCAGCTTTCCAAAAACGATTTGTCGGATTTGGACTCTTTGGTGATTTATCAGTCTTGCATTGCACTTTGCGAGATTAGATTCAGAACCGTGACATTGAGTCCAAACTGTAGTAGCTCAGAACAAAACGAGATTCGCGCCCCCCTCACGCGCGCGGATATCGGAGAGTTCCCGAGAGCGCGTCTACACTATGCTACAAGTCTAACATGTTTTTGCCACTATTTTGACCTACCTTAGATCTGTTTTGAATGGTTAGGGTCAATTGAGCATTGCTTAGTATGGTTGTAGTGTAAAGGGCCTTGACTAGCTTTGAGTTTCGGGGCTTTTAACATGTTGTACATGTGATGTTTGCATGGTGTGGCCCCATTTAACATGTTATTTCAGAGCATATAGCCTTGCCATACTCTCATATAATTCATGCCTTTATTGTGTTTGAGAGTTGTGTTTAATGCCTAGCTTGCGAGCCAATACATGAGCATGTTGTTGTAGCTTTTGGTGCTTCATTTTCAACATATTTCAGCCACTGTTTTGGCATGTTTGACCTCTGTCCAGGGTTGGTTTGACCATTTGAGATTGATAGTGCATGCCTCATGTGTAATATGTTTCATTGGCTTTGATGCCTTAGCTGTTAAACATGCCATGCATGCATTGCTTACATGATAGAGTCTTGCGCATGTCACTTTAGCATTGAAGGTTGATCATCTTGTTTGCGTTGCATGTGTTTGGATTGGACGTTAATCCAAACACGAGGAACATCGCACGTTTCATACTCAAAGTAATGAAACATGTAGCATTTCTTGGTCGCCGACCTTCTTGATCAAGCATGATAGAGGTGGAGGCCCTTATGTGGTTATTTGTGCATTCATTGACATTGACTTGTGCAAACTTGGCTTCTTGAAAATCGTGCATTTCGATGCTCGGTTGGTGGCCCGAGAGTCGAGTACCGCACTCCCTTGAGCTTGAGAAATGATAGGGAGGGTGGTTGTGCACACATATCTTGCAAATACACTGCTGTGCCCCTTGTTGTTCTCTGTTGCAGCAAAGCTGAAGTTTGGCAAATCCACTGGTCGGCCGACTAGTAAGGGTGGTCGACCGACCACTTTTTCTGGTCTACAACCAGTTTTTCTGGTCTACAGCCCCCTTTTCTGGTCGGCAGCCCACCACGAGGTCCCCATGTTGGAGCATAAGCAATCTGGAAGCTAATGCACTTTTCAGAGATCAAATCAAATGCAAACAGAGGCAATTCTGGGCATAGCAATGGATTTCCAAGCAAGGCGATCAAGCATGCATGCACCCCTCGCCCCGAGGACCTCTTTTAACTGCTTCAGCTGCTTTTCTTAGTTAGCTAATTCATCGGTTTTGTACTTAATTAGTTAATGTGATTAATTAATCGATTTGTTTTGTAATAATTAGTTAACTAGGAATAGTTAATTAGTTTTGGTTTGTAATAATTAGTTTAATTAGCGTAGCTAGTTAGCTTATTATTCGGACCCTCCGTCGAGAGGGCAAATGTTGTAATAAGTGTGCGTGTGTGTGTGAATGTCTTCCAACCCCACGTCTTTCTCCCTTTTATTTACCCACTTTGAGTGGTTAGATTAGGGCATGTTTCAATTAGTATACTTATGCTTTGCATGCGTGCATCATTCATTTGTTTTGCATGCGCCAGGCTCGGCACATCATAGAAACCACATTATATTTCAATACACTTTCTTGAATATGTGTTTAACAGCATGTTATCAAGTGTTGCATTCGTATGCCATTTTAGATAGCCGAGCCTATTTTAGTTGCATTTTTGCATGCGTTGCATTAGACATCTTAACATAGCTAGGATCATGCATGATTACTAACTAGCTTCTGTTTTGGCCCGGAGTACACTGTGAGTGTTTATGCTTTAGCATCCTTGCATGCGTGTAAATGGTTGCCATGATAGCATGCTTGCCATGAGGCTATTTGCTTAATTGATATAACTGCATGAATGCCTGTGGATGAAGGCTTTATTACTTGAATTGGAACAATTCATCAAATGTGAGTTTTAAGCCCACTTGAGGTGGCAAAATCATGTTGTTTTCTAAGCCCACTTGAGGGTGGCAAATCCACGTCTTAGCCTACTTGCGAGTAGCACTTTCAAACCATTTTTGAAAAACAAACATGAGATGTTTTATTCCAATTCTTGCGATTGAGTCTATACTTGTATGCTGTGTGCATCACATAGTAAGTTAACCAACAAACCAGAAAAAGAACGCATGTGTTTTCAAAAATAACATATCATGATTAGTAGAGGTCGATCCTCTGATCGGGCGAGTGGGGGTGCTCATTTCAGGACCTTCCCCTCTCGTACCCAAGTTCCTGAGCCGAGGCAACTTTGGTGATGACAGACACGTGGCCTTAAGCATGAGTCAGAGTTTCCTAAATTTCCCCAAAATAAAATATTTAGGTGGCGACTCTGTAATCTGGCAAAGCAGTCCATGTTTGGCACTTCTTGATTAAAATCGATTTTCCAAAACGAGTTGCCGGATTTGGACTTTTTGGTGATTTATCAATCTTACATTGCACTTTTCGAGACTAGATACAGAACTGTGACAGGAGTCCGAACTGTAGTAGCTAAAACACAATTTGCGCCCTCGCGCGCGAAGCAAGTTCAGGCGGTCTACACACGACTGTGTTGGGCAGTGGTCCTTTCTTTAGATAAGAACTTAATGGTGGTCAATTTTTCTATGACTTCTTGTTCATTAAGTGAATATTGAATTTCATCTTTGGTGAGGTTAGTAATAACATTCTTAGGGGCCATTTCACTACTTGATTGCATAGAGTTTGGCATTAGCACACCTTTTTTTAAAAAATTTATTCCAAAAACACAATTGGCATACAATATTTTCACTTACATAGGGAGATCGAAAATTTCGCTAAGCTCATAATCATCTCCCCCTATGTGAGCTAAGATGTGGCACCCAATTAATTTTGAAAAAAAAATTATTTAAGGGGCAAAACTATCTCTTAATTCCATAACATCAAATCATGCATAATATATATAAGTCCCAAAAAAAATGCGCTATATAATTTTGCGCATAGGCTCCAATTAAAGCCTTGTTGGTAATATGGTGCAACATGTTAAGGCAACCTTGAAATATATTGGTGACAGTGAAACACATCCCCTTACATGGCTATGCTATGGAAAAATACATCCAAAAATAAATAATTAATTATAACGCAAAAGAATCCTAATGCATTGATTCTAATAAAACAAAATATGGGAATGTCACTTCACCAATACGTTTGTGGGATCTACCTCTAACAATACAAAATAAATAAACAAACATGTACACAAAAATTACCAACATTACCTCTATCCATCCAAACATACATCAACAATAAATAAATGGCCAAAATATGGCGGTCAAACTACAATTCCTACTAAGGAAAAAAGTATAGTCATGGAAATCTAGGACTCAAAATATATATACAGTAGTGATTTAGATCCCCTCAAATTTCAACCCCCACCACCCCCACACACACGTGGCGGGTGGTGATTGGAGAAGGAGAAAAAAAAGAAAAAGAAAGAAAAAGTGACCAATCAAAAAAGAAAGGGGGTCAAAAGGGGGTGGGGGAAAGGGGGTCCCAACCTTTATTCATATACATATTAGTTCTCAACTAATATATATTAAACAATTGAAAATTAATTCCATAATTTAATAGCACAAAAATAAAGGCCAAAACAACCAAAAGGAATTAATAAATTATGCATGATAATTAATAAAATAGAAAAATAATTTTCTAAAATTTTCCTAATTTTTCTGCAATTTGCAAACTTACACTTTTAATTTTCTATAATTTTCAAAATTAAAAAATATATATAAATATGTGAGAATATCCAAAGAAAATTTAAAATAAATTAATTCTGAAAAATAGTGGCCAAACAGATTACACAGAAAAATAATACAAGCTTCTAGGAACACATACATGCCACACACGTCAAACATGCACCTTGGGATACGCACCACGCACTCTCACGTGTTGCGGTTGCTAGTCTACGCATGTGGAGACGCGTCCATGGACGCCACGTGCACACCGTTCCACACGCGCGCCTTGCACGCTGATGACGTCAGCCACACGTAATGCGCTAACGTCATCCGTGCTGACATCATCATGCTAAGCCACGTCATGCTACCGCTAATCGCGCCGATTACGTCATACTGACGTCACTCCGACTTCCAGAATCTCTGTTCCTTTCCAGAATTTCCAAAAATAACGATTTTGACCCAAAATTTTTTGAAAGCCATAACCTTTTCAATTTAACTCCGATTAATACCCATTTTATATGGATGGAAAGCTCACAAAGAGTACTTTCAAAATATGCAAATTTTAGTTGCTAAGAATGAAATTTTTTATATTGATTTTTGAGATGAAAAATATGCTATAATGGAGTTTTATAAGAACTAGGGTTTTCGAAAAATCTTTTCAACATACCATAATATTCAACAATATTAAAACAGATAATATTGATTAAACATGAGCAAAACTAATCTATGGCATACAAATCCTAAGGCGAAAACAAGCAATAGAGCTCTAATACCAAAGAAGGAAAATATACGGGTAATCATATTACGTAAAGCGGAAACGGTTTGGATTGGATGGTTGATTTACGAGCTTCGTCTGGAAAACCCTTCATCATCAATTGAGGAGGTACCAGAGTTTCTCAATGTATTATCCACACTCCAAATCCCTAGGTTCTATAATGGTGACCTAAGAAGGAAGAACAGAGAGAGATTCTGCAGAGATTTTTCGGGTAAAACTCCTACAACAATAATACGTATAGTATTTTCTCAATATCAAATATATAGAGATTCTCTACTGATAGAGGTGGAGTTGTAGTCTCCTACAACAATTCAAACACCTCCTAAAAGATAATCCATTTAATTATCTTATTTAAATATGTGAATTATCGATAACTCATGTGGGCGTTCCATAGGTAATGAATCGGGTCAAATCTAACCCAATTTCCAACAATTATGATGGAGATTCAAAGCCCTTCATTGGAATGATTTATCAGAGAAATTGTCAAATTTGTAGAAACGTCAAAAAAAATGAGTATCACCTTCAAGCGGTGGCATTGTTGCGAAGGCAATGCTAAATTATGATGGTTCAAAGGTATTGTTTGGTTCATGAAAATGAAGTGAAATGAAATGATTAATTTTATTAAAATATTTATTCTCATATATAATGAAAAATGCTTGGGAGCACTAATTAGTGCTCCCACTAATTAGGTGGCAGTGGGTCCGCCAGTAATGATGTGATGTTTTGCTCTTGGAGTTGTATTTTTTTTTTTTTTTTACTTTTTTAATACATTAGTGCTATTAGTGGTGGTGAATATTGACAAATACATTATAAATGAAATTATATTTCACAATTTTAAGAGAATAGTCACTATACTATTTTATTCCATCTCATTCCAATCAGCAAACAGAGCACAAGTGCTTTACAGATGACAGGGCTTCTTCACATCTAATTCCATTGTTATTTGCTGCAATCATTTGCTTTTGCATATATAGCACAAAAAAAAGGATGCGTCTCATATTGAATTGGTGAAATATCTATTACACTTGCTGCCTCAAAATGAGTAAGAAATGTGAGCTATTAAAAAGTTAAAATAATAATAAATAAACACATTACAGTGAATTTTAGAGGGTTGCTAATGCTTTTAAAAAAATTTAGAAAAAATTATATAAATAGTCCATGTATTTTACACGATGTATTAATTTGATCCCTACCATTTTAATTTACTCAATTTTGTCCTTTAATTTAACGGATTATGTCATTTTAGTCTAATAAATAATGGTTGTTGAGTTAATTTAACGGAAAGTCAAATAATATGTCAATTTAGTTCCTGTATTTTTCATAATGTGTCAATTTAGTCCTTGTCAAAATCGAAAAAATTGAAACTACAGTGACTAAATTGATACATCGTATAAAGTATAAGGACCAAATCGACACATTATTTGACATTCCGTTAAATTAATTTAACAACCGCTATTTATTGGACTAAAATGACATAATCCGTTAAATTAAGGGGCAAAATTAAACAAATTAAAACTATAGCCACCAAATTAACACATCGTATAAAGTATAGGAACTACTTACATAATTTATCCAAAAATTTACCACCACGACATCTTACTCCTATTACAGCTCATTCTATTGTAATATACTACCACCAGTACCATTACATATACTAATATTGGAAACAATTAGTAGACTAATTGATTTTTTTGATCAGCAAACAAAATAGAGGTTGATGAGTTTTACTAGTGTTTCGGTAGTGAGTTATTTCATATGGATTAGATTAAATCAGGCCGATAATTGATTATTCCGAGATCTAAACCCACGAATGCCATGATTATACCTCAAAGTATTTATTTATTTATTTATTTTTAATATAGGAAAAGAAAAAAACAAAAAAACAAACAAAAGCAAAGAGTGATTTATTAATGTAGAAAACGATAAAGTACAAATTAGACACCAGCATTAAAAATAATAATAATAATAATATTATCATTATTAAATAAAATAAAAGAGCATTGTCGTACAACCATCATAACTTAGAGCAACTCCAATCAGATATATCTTTGTAGAAAATTTCTTTCAAAGCATCCATATGGGCTACTTGTAGTCTTATTGCAATAGTCAACGATCCATCTCCATCACGACCACTGAAAATATAACACTTGCCATCAAAAGCAACGACTGCTGGGCCCATGTAAATTTCTTTCCCCCACCCAAAATCTACATTTTTCAATGGTAGTCCTATCCAACTTGTAACCACAAGATTTGGATTCCCATAGAAAGGTCCTTCGGTTGACCCGACCGTGTGGTTTGACCTGAACCGGGTTAAGTCCGGTTGAATTTTTACCAAATCAATGGCGGATCTAACGTAATCGTCTGTGACCATTTCCACGGCTTCTCTGATTTTACTTGAGGCGTGACCTAATGGCCTTGTCATCAGCTCACCCGATTGGCCTGATACCGCGATCCTTAAAATTGCATTCCCAAAGTACCCTTGTGGCAATGGTGGCAGCATACGATTACGAAAATTTACTGGTAAGTACAATTTCGTAATTTGATTGTGTTTGTGCTCCCGTGCCTTGCACGTGCATCTCCATATGTGTCCTGCCACGGCCTCGTATCGACTATAGGATTGTACATTGGTGGCTCGGCTAACATTATTAGCCAAGTGCTTTAGCTTCTCAACTTGGGTTTTACTAAGATGTAGCATAGCTACAGTTGTTTCCTTGCTTCTCTCTTCCTCGTTGTCCGATCCACCACCGATCAAGACTGGTGGAGGATTGAACGTCTCGTGATTAAACTGCGGTGGGGCTGGTGGGTCCCGGGCTAGCAACAACGTTCGATCAAGGAAAGGGAGGACATCCAACGGCTCACCACGGGCGATCTTGGCCCACGTAGACATGAAGTGAGAGAAACTTGTACCATCAATCATTATATGTGATGTTGCCAAGCCAAGGCTAATGCCACCACAACTGAACTTGGTGAGTTGCACCAAGAGCAATGGAAGTTCATGGAGTGGATCACTGTAATCCACTGAAGGAACGAGTGATCGAAGTTTCGAGGTTGGACAAAAGTCTCCGAAGTCCTCGATTTTGGCATCTGACTCGGCTTCGTAAAGCCGAGCGCCCATAGAGTTGCAATTGAGTGCAACACGGCCACTGCTACCGGTGGTCCAGTACAAACGTCCAGCTAGTGGGTAAAAACAAACCAATGCTTTGCTCAATGAAATTTTGAGAGTTTCAATAATTGATGCAAATGAGAGGCAAGGAAGGGAACCATAGAAGTAGATAAGGGGGATATGTGTTATTTGCTTATCTTGATCACAATCTGATACACATATACCAGAGCTAGGTGTTGGTTCAGCTGGCCTTATTGTGTAGGAATTTTTCAATACCACCATTTTGAGATTGAGAGAGAGCAAGAGAGAGAGAGAGTAAATATTGGGTTTTCAATGAAGATATGCTCTAAATCAGTTAGGCTAAGAGAGAGAGATAGAGAATTGGGTTTTTAATGAAGATATGTTCTAAGAGAAAAGCTTGGACCCCACTGGGAGACCCCAGCACACAGTGGGTGTTAATTGGTCAAATTTTTTTTTTTTTTTTTTTTTTTTTTCCATTTCCAATCACCAATTCCACGCAGGGGGAAAGTCGGAGTCTCAATCAACTCTGATGTTCTAAATCAGTTAGGATAAGAGCGAAGGGACGAACAAGATTCATGCATCACGGAAAAACGACAGCCTTTGGTAGGCCAGACCACGTGGGTTGTCAGTGAAAGCTTAGGAAAATTACAAAATAAAATTGTTTTTAGTGCACTATCATAAAAATATTTTTTTTTTAAAGTTTTGAGTTCGTATTTTTTAATTTATTTAATTTTAATATACTTAAAATATATTTAAAAATGTACAAAAATCTTTAAAAATTTTATTGAATATAATAAAATATAAATATGTTGAATTTTTTTTATATATTTTTGTATTTGGTGCATTTTTTAAAATTTTTTCACCAATATTATATTTTTTAAGTATATTTAGATTATGTATATGTAAAAAATAAAAAATTTACTTAAAATATTAAAAAAAATTACTAAAAATAAAATATATAAAAAATAAAAAATTTAATTTTTTGAAAAATAGATTCAATTTTTTAAAGCGAAGGTGTTTTTTTGAATAAATTACAAACACATTCCTTGAGATTTATTTAAATTACAAATTATCCCCCGTAGTTCTAGAAATTGCAATATGCCCCTAAGATTTCTAATTTTATAATAAATAAGTCATTTTATTAATAAATCATCAAGTTAATTAACAATTTTTAATGATATTAAAATTTTATTTCAATTAATAATTCAGATAATTTTATTATTGTATAAAAGAACAGTTAGAAATTTTATTTTTTAGTTAATTCTATTAATTAAAAAATTTTGACAAGAAAATATTTATAATTTTTCAAATTATAAAGGACAATTCATATTTTAAATAAATTTTAAGTGTATATTTATAAAAAAATTTTTTGAAATCTAATTTTTTTTTTTTTTCAAAAGTTTTGGGGACTTTTCTTAAGTGTGCAATTGCACACCATGTGCCACTTATACAAAAAGTGTAAGTGGAAGGTGTAAATATAAGTATAAGGTGTAAGTGTAAGATGTAAGTGTAAGGTGTAAGGTGTAAGTGGGTTGCATATGGTGTGCAACCTCAAAAAATGTGTAAATGTAAAGTTTAATTTTTCACAAAAAATATAAATGTAAAGTGTAAGTGTAAGGTGTAAGGTGTAAGGTGTAAATTACACACCATAACCAAACCAAAGTTTTGGTACACCAGACCACGTCCATCGTCAATCAATTTATTGACAGCCCAATTAAAACATGCAGGCCACCACAAATAAGGAGGTTAGATTAATAATTTTGTAACAGGATTCCTAACAAAACTCTTAAATGTCAATCTTATCTATTTTAAGAGATTGGTGACTCTTTAAACCTTTTCATTAGAGTCTTTAAATACTTTCTTAAAATAGAAATTATTATAGTGGGGAGTCACTGTAACTCTTTTATAATTTTTTTTTTCTTTTTGTGTTTTATTTAGGGACTGAAATGTACATTTATGATTTTTATTTTTTTTAAATTTATAATTAAAAATTATATTTTAATAAAATAGAGAAAAATAGAAAATTTGTTAATAGAATAAGGAAATAATAGAGAGTCTATTGAGAAAAATAAATAAATAATTAATTTTTAAAACAGAAAATAAATTTTTTAATAATATTTTAAGATAAAATTTAAATAATGTAATAGAGATGTTGTAAACCTTACATAATTCATATTTTGTGGATAAAAATACTTCAAAAGGTTTGGTAGACCAGACCACGTCGGTCGTCAATCAATTTACTGACAGCTCTATTAAAGTTTTGGTAGACCAGACCACGTAGGCCGCCATAAATAAGGGGGTTGGATTAATAATTTTTTGAGTAAATTACAAATATATTTTTTAAGATTTATTTAAAGTATAAATTATTTTTTGTGATTTAAAAAATTATAAATATTTTTATATTAATATTTTTTATTTAACAGAATTAATTAAAAAAATAAAATTTATAATTTTTTTCTTCGATAATAATAAAATTATCTAAATTATTAATTAAAACATATTTTTAATATCATTAAAAATTGTTAATTGGCGTGATCATTTATTAATAAAATAGATGATTTATTATGAAATTAGAAATCTTAGGGAGTGGAATATAATTTCTAGAATTACAAGAACGATTCGTATTTTAATCAAATTTCAGGGAGTGTATTTATAATTTACCCATAATTGTTTAAGTTTTACATAATTCTTGTTTTGTGGATAAAAATCAACTTGTTAGTTTTGGTTTTTTGAAAACATTTTTTAAAAAAATTTCCATTTTTTTTTTGTTTTTATTAAATTTTTTTTAATATTTTAAGTAATTCTTTTAATTTTAGACATACCTAACATAAATACACTTAAAAAGTATAATTTTTGTAAAAAAATATTTCAAAAATTCACTAAATACCAAAAATACAAAAAAAATACGAAAATTCAATATATTTTTCGTATTTTTGTGTATTAATTAGTTTTTAACAATATTTTTTTCACAAATATTTGATAATAGAGTTGTATTTTGAGTTTGTGAGTTTTAGAATTATGATTTGAGTGTAGAAATTTTATTTTGTTATAAGTTTTGAAAAGAGTTTTGAATTGAGTTTGAAAATTTTGATGTGACATATGATATTTTATTCAAAAACTTAAAACTTATAACCAAACATACAACTCAAACTTCTATTAAAAACTCATAAAAAATTTTAAAAAATTCAAAAAAAGAAACTAGTGTCAATTCCCCCCTCCCCCCCCCCCCCAAAAAAAGAAGAAAAAAAGTAGCGAATACTGTTCCAGTCAACTGGGAGGACGATCGATAGGCCAAATTTTAAAATTCAAATCTCGCCCGAAAAGTTTTTTCAAAAGTAAGTGTGGAAATGTATTTTGAAAGCTCTATCCAAACACATAGCTCAAATATGATGTGGAATCATAATTAAAACTCCACACCAAACACCCTCTATTTTTTTATGTTTAATATATTTTTTTAATATTTTAAGTAATTTTTTTAGTTTTTAAACACGCCCAACATAAATACAATTAAAAAGTATAATTGTTGTGAAATTTTTTTTAAAAAAATTTACTAAATACCAAAAATATAATAAAAAAATGAAAATTCAATATATTTTTCTTATTTTTGGGTATTTATTAATTTTTTAAAATATTTTTTCACAAATATTTTAATTTTTAGATACATCTAAGTAAGATGTATCTAAAAAAATTTAAAAAATACTTAATATTTTAAACATATTTACTAAAAATAATAAAATATGAAAAATAAAAATCTTAATTTTTAAGAAATTAAATTTGAAAAATTAAAACTGAACGCATACAATTCCACTAATAGTCCCATACGATCATAAATCCCCCCACATACAGGACTAACTTTCTCCGAGATCGTTAATTCCAATCCGGTGAGATTTGATGTAAAAGACAATTCTGCCTTTATATATAAAAGCAACAAAGTTAATTTTTATGTAATGAATGTGTTTACGTAATTTATAAATTTAATTTTAATCAATTAATATAATACATTAGTATCATAAATAAATATATTTTTAATTTAATATTATCACATTAATAATCTTTTTATTTAATCACGCTATGCTCACTTAATCACACTAAAGAGATGAGACCTAAAGAGGTTATGCTATGATAAACGCTCTTAAAAAAATGTGCCACAAATGTCATACTTGAATCTTTTTTAGAGTCTATAACTAAAAAAAAAAAAATTGTCATAATTAAAGACCACATAAAATATAATTAAAGATCTTTTAGATCATAATCAAATTGATATAATAATGAGTCATAACTAACATTATAATGTGTATAACTAACTTATATGCAAATCATAATACTACAATAGATCATAATCAAAGACGAGAGTGGTTCTACTTTCCCTAATTTTGAAGTCCGAATAATCTCCTTAACGCCTCTCCTTTATTTCCTACTGGCAACAGTTGAGACGTTGCAGATCCAACGGCTATAAAAAAAAAAAAATTTAAATTAAAACCAATTGAATTTTGTTTTCCCCGCCCAAACCTATATACAACTTATACAGCTTTTTGTACACTCACTCTCACTCAGCACCCTTCTCCTCCACTGAACCCACCCTCACCGGCAACCCACCTTCACCAGCGACCCACGCCCGACGACGGCGATAAGCTCCTGAAACCCAACCGGCCGATGCCTTTCCTTCTTTCTCCTTACACAGTCAAACATACTCTCTCTCTCTCTATTTCTTGATTGTGTTTTTGATTTTGCAATGCTTCATGATCTGCTCACTGGATAATTTGACAATTTTGTATTTGAAGTATGCAGCTAACAGGAGAAATTAAACATGAATAGTCATTATAGGTTTGAGCTGGAAAACGAAATTCAATTTGTTTTAATTCTTAATTTTTTTTTAATAGCTGTTGGATCTGCAACAGCTGATTTTGTCCCTCGCAATTCCACTTTTAATAACGAAGCTCACCTTCTTGTAGAATG
>CM069916.1:60730730-60808385 GCA_036172215.1 Camellia granthamiana | reverse complement strand
AGGCGTTCGTCACAAGGTTCCGAACGAACACTAAGACCCCGGTGGAGATCGATCAGCTACTCTCCATCGACATGGGCGACAAAGAGACCCTAAGGTCATACAACAGTCGCTACTGGGAGACATTCAATCAGATTGGGGATTGCCCAACCAATCTCGCCATTGCGCAATACAAGAGAGGACTCCCAGTCGGGAACAGACTAAGGGATTCTATCACCATGACGCCACCCCTCACCATGGAGGCCCTGATGGAAAGAGTGCATCAGCACATCAGGGGTGGAGGAGGACGGCGCCCGTGCCAAAGCAAAGTCTAGCACAACCGCAGTACCAGAAAAGAAGGCCTCAGCAAAGGTCAATGCGGTAGATCAGCCGAACAGAAACGGGCGTGGCAGACGGGACAACGGAGAAGACCAGGACAAAAGATGGTTGAGAGTCCGCACTGCCATCACCACGGTCTTCAAGAAACCGATCTAACCGAATACTTAGTGAGATTCGCGACGAGCCTTTCGTCAAGTGGCCAGCCAAGTTAGGCGAAGCTCAGAAGGACTACGACGACAGATCACGGTGCACCTTCCACAAAGAAAAAGGGCACCGCACTGAGAACTGCACCCCATTGAGGCAGCACTTGGAGGAGTTGGTGGCGGCAGGCCACTTAGACAAATACATTGAAGGCGGGGCACAGCCAGCCCCCCAGGACCATAATAACCCCAATGGGATGCCAATCAACGCTCCAACCTCAAGGCATTATCAATGTGATACATGGAGTCTTCGAACCTGAGTGTGTATGTGAGCTCAGAGGTTCGATCAAGAAGGCTGAGCACTTAAGGGAGGTACTAAGTGCCCAACCTGTCGTCAAGAAGGGGAGGACAGAGGCCACAAATGTTATGTCTTTTTCGCGATAAAGACTTGGACAGAATATATTGCCCTCACAATGATGCCCTGGTCGTCACTCTCCGAGTCAAGGATTTTGACGTCAAGCGGATTCTGATTGACCAGGGTAGTTCATGCGAAATCATGTACTATGAGACGTTCAAACAATTGAAGCTGCAAGACAAAGACTTAGCACCAGCAGTGTCACCCCTAATTGGATTTAACTCAATGCCAGAATGGCCAGTTGGCAAGATCATCCTTCCAGTCCGAGCAGGGAGTGTGACGAAGCAAGTGGAGTTCTGGGTATTGAAAGTCCCCTCCACTTACAACATCATCTTGGGCAGAACATGGCTGCATGCCATGCGCTCGGTGGCGTCATCTTACCACCAAGTGATGCGGTTCCCAAACGACACCGGAGTAATAGAGGAAGTCTATGGAGATCAAATCATGTCCAAGCAATGTTTTGTCACGGTGAACGGAAGCCGCGCTGCGAAGGGGTATGTTCATTCGGTGGAAGAACCTAAGAGTAATGAACTATTCACAGACGTCGGCAAAGCAGCAAGCCAGAAAGCGGTGGAAGACTTGGTGGAAGTCAGAATAGATGAAAAGAACCCGGATAAGTTCTTTTTGCTCGGTTCGTCGTTGTCCAGCGCTGAGAGGTTAGAGGTCTTGGAATTTTTGACCTCTAACATCGAAGTGTTTGCCTGGACTCCATACGACATGCCAGACATTGATCCCAACTTCATCTGTCACCAACTCAATGTCCACCCATCTGCCAGACTAATCATTCAGCGCACCCGTAGATCGGCACTCCACCACGCCGAAATAATGGCAGAAGAGGTGGGAAACTTGTTGGAAGCAGGGGCAATCAGAGAGGTGCACTACCCCAGATAGATCTCCAACACAGTCGTAGTGCCAAAGAAGAATGGCAAGTGGCGCGTCTGTGTCGACTATAAAACTGTCAACAAAGCATGCCCTAAAGATAGCTTTCCTCTACCACGGATTGATCAACTGGTAGACCTGACGGTGGGGCACAACCGACTTAGCTTCCTGGATGCATACAGAGGCTACCACCAGATCGCAATGCATGAACCGGACCAGGAGGTCACATCTTTCATCACTCCAAGAGGACTATACTGTTACAAGGTCATGCCCTTTGGCCTAAAGAACGCAGGGGCGACATTCCAAAGAATGGTCACCAAGATGTTTGAGCCGTTGTTAGGCAGAACAATGGAGGCTTACATCGACGATATGGTGATCAAGAGCAAGGATGAAAATGACCACCTCAAGGACCTAAGTGAGATGTTTGAGATCCTGAAGAAGCATAAGTTACGCCTCAACGCGTCGAAGTGTGCATTCGGAGTACAATCAGGCAAATTCTTAGGCTTCTTGGTGACCAACCGAGGTATAGAAGCAGACCCTTCTCAGATCAAGGCAATTCAGGATCTGGAGAGACCAAACTCAGTCAAAGAAGTACAGCATCTCACCGGCATGGCAGCCGCGCTCAATCGGTTCATTAGCCGATCGTCAGACAGGCTACGACCATTTTTTCATGCCCTCAAGGCCAAGTTTGAGTGGGACGAAGAATGTGACCGAGCTCTGGAAAGCTTGAAGGAATACATGTCTTCTCCACCACTACTTGTAACACCAATCCCTGGAGAAGAACTCTTCTTATATCTGGCAGTATCGCAGCACGCAGTCAGCGCAGTGTTGGTCCGTGCAGAAGGAACCCAACATCTACCCATCTACTATGTCAGCAAGACATTACTAGGCGCCGAAACAAGGTACTTGCCACTGGAGAAACTGGCATTGGCCTTGATGATGGCCTCAAGGAAACTATCGCACTACTTTTCACGCTCACGACCATTGTTGTCCTCACAGCCTTCCCACTAAAGGCTTTGTTTGAAAGGGCGAACTTCTCTGGGCGAATTCTGAAGTGGGCAGTAGAGTTGGGACAATACGACATCAAGTTCCAACCCAGAACCGCAATAAAAGCTCAAGCATTGGCAGATTTTGTCGCAGAGTTCACTCCTGGAAGTCATCATATCTGCCCAGTCAACCTAACTGAAACAACCGACCTGGGGATAGAAGTTGACGTCGGAATAACGCAACCCCTAGTACAGGTTACTCAGTCAGGCCCCAAGGCAGACCAGAGTAAAGAAAGGAAGGAAGAAGCGAACCATGCTATACCAAGTCAGGACTCACCAACAAATAAAGACTTGGTACAATCAGATTGTAAGGGGTAGACAGCAAGCATGGACTTGGAAGAAGACACCGGCAACACAGAAGATCCTAAGGCATCCTCTGATCCCTCCACCTGCTGGAAGTTGTTCGTTGGAGAGATGTGGAAACTCTTCGTGGATGGAGCATCCAACCGACATGGAGTAGGACTTGGCATAGTCCTCATCTCTCCAGACTGCCTAGTAGTGGAGCAGGCAATCAACCTTGGCTTCCCAGCATCAAACAACGAAGCGGAGTATGAAGCGCTTCTTGCAGGTCTCAAATCAGCATTCTACATGAAGGCCACCGAGCTAATGGTTTACAGCGACTCACAGTTGGTGGTAAACCAAATATCTGGCGACTATGAAGCAAAGGATGACAGAATGGCTAAGTACCAAGAGCTAATCAGAACCGAAATCAAGAAGTTTGAAATGGTAAGGATAGAACAGATCGGCAGGGAGGAAAACAACAGAGCAGACGAACTAGCAGGCTTCGCCTCAATGGCAGTTACCTCCATCCCTCATCCACTACTGATCGACTACCTGCCTAGCCCAAGCATTGAAGATCCAGAAGCAGAAGAGGTATGTTGCGCCAATCTAGGCCCTTCCTGGATGGATCCTATCATCCTGTTCTTAAAAGACGGCACCTTACCGGAAGAAAAGAAAGAAGCCAACAGAATAAGAGCAAAGTCGCAGCGGTTTTGGCTCTCTCCATCCTTGGCATTGTACAAGAAGTCGTTCTCAGGACCTTACTTAAAGTGTGTTCACCCCAGCAAGGTAGAAGCATTCCTGTTCGAAATACATGAGGGGGTATGTGGCAGCCATCAAGGAGGAAGATCACTGGCATACCGAGCTATCTCACAAGGATATTGGTGGCCATACATGCAAGCGGATTCGGAGAAGTATGTCAAAAAATGCGAAAAATGTTAGAAGTTTGCGCATCAAATACACCAACCTGCCAGAGAACTTCTACCTCTCACTAGTCCATGGCCTTTCGCAATGTGGGGCTTAGACATAGTGGGACCACTCCCAACAGCACCAGGCAACAGGAAGTTCTTCCTTGCGGCAACCGACTACTTCACAAAGTGGGTGGAAGCAGAAGCCTTGGCATCAATCAAGGAAAAAGATGTGAAGAAGTTTGTGTGGCAAAACATCATCACTCGCTTTGGCATACCGAAGGCACTGATCTCAGACAACGGTACTTAGTTCGACGGTAAAATTTTCAGAGGCTTTTGTGAGGAATACAAGATAGAATTCTACAATTCTACACCGGCATATCCCCAAGCGAATGGACAGGCAGAAGCTTCAAACAAGGTAGTCTTGAATGGACTGAAGAGAAGACTAGAGAAAGCTAAAGGCAAATGGGCGGAAGAGCTCCCTTACGTTTTATGGGCTTACCGCACCACGCCTCGGCGATCAACAGGAGAAACTCCATTCTCCTTAGCTTATGGCATGGAAGCAGTCATCCCATTAGAAGTTGGCCTCCCCACAATTTGGAGCGAAAACTTTGATCCAGACTTAAACGCCGAAGCCATAGCATTAGAACTTGATCTTGCGGAAGAAAGAAGAGACAGAGCATTGGTTCACATCGCCTCCTACCAACAAGAGTTGTCTAGGAAGTACAACAAAACAGTGCATCCAAGACAGTTCAAGATCGGCGATTGGGTACTTCGCAAAGTGATGGGAAACACCCTGGTTCCAGGAGATGGCAAGTTGGGGCCGAATTGGGAAGGACCTTACAAAGTGGTCGAATTAGCAGGCAAAGGGGCATACCACTTGGAAGACAAGGACGGCAAAGCAATCCCAAGGCCATGGAACACTGCCAATCTTAAGTTATTTTATTTTTAGCTTTTTTCCTTTCAAGCATGTGTAATTTTTTTCTTTCTCAATAAAACAAGTCAATTCTTTTCAGCATGGTTGTTTTTTCTGTAAAAGATAGTTTTGGTGAGTTAGGTGCAGTGTAAACTATATTCTAAGTTGGCTGGAAAAACCAACTTAGAGGTTGGCTGGATTAAACCAACACCCTTCCTAAGCCCAGGATAAGGATCCAGGCTACAGGACGTTTGGTCGGAATAACCAAACACTTTATTCTAGGTTGGCTGGAAAAACCAACCTAGAGGTTGGCTGGATTAAACCAACACTCTGTACTCTTCAGCCGAAGTATGGGTATGATTGAAGAGTGGTTGGCTGGATTGAACCAACACTCTGTACTCTTTAGCCGAAGTATGGGTATAGGCTGAAGAGGGGGTTGGCTGGATTAAACCAACTCTTTGTACTCTTCAGCCGAAGTATGGGTATGGCTGAAGAGTGGTTGGCTGGATTAAACCAACTCTTTGTACTCTTCAGCCGAAGTATGGGTATGGCTGAAGAGTGGTTGGCTGGCTTAAACCAACTCTCTGTACTCTTCAGCCGAAGTATGGGTATGGCTGAAGAGTGGTTGGCTGGATTAAACCAACTCTTTGTACTCTTCAGCCGATGTAATTATCTCGGCTAAAGAGTGGTTGGCTAGTAAGTTATATAGCTAAAACCGGAATATGGTATATCGGCTCGGAAATATTTCAAGTAGCAGTTAGAAAGCAAGCATTCAAACCGAGTTCACAGTTGAGCAAATGAGTTCATGGAAAAATTCATTTACAAGTGCAAGCATACATACTCAAAACCGAAACAAGAATTGAAGAATATTTTTTCATTAAAAGTGCAAGCAAGTACAGTTGAGGGGCCGCAGCCCGGTCACAAAAGTTCAAACACAAAAGAAAAGAAAGACAACAAAATTAACGGAAGAGTTCATCAAGCTCGGCATCGAATTTTGCATCGTCATTTGTCCGGAGTCCGGTGTCAGCTGGGAGCACGGTTTGATCAGGGAGCTCGGTTTCGGCTTCAACCTCGGTCCCTATTGGCTGTGTGTTGTCAGCTAGTAGCTCGTCAGTTAGGTCCTCAATGACCGGTTCTGACCGAACTGTTTGATTATTTCCCTGCTCTTTCTCGGCGACCGGGGTGAGAGTTGGCTCCTCATCCTCTTCTTCATCATCGTCATCACCTTCATCATCACCGGACCCCTCGAGTAGTTGTCTTTGGAGATCGGCAGCATATTGCGCAAGCGAGGCCGGAATAGAATACGGTGGAGCATTGTAGACATCGGTGTCAGGCGTACAACCGAGCCGCTCCACCGCACTCCTCCAGCCGCATTTGAAGAATAAGTCCTTTGCTGCATCGCACTGGAGGGTGTAGGCGTCTTTAGCCTTCTTGAAGCCTCTTTTTTCGGCCTTCTTCATTCCGGCCTTGAGTTCGTTTATTTCGGCATCTTTCTTCTTCTCAATCCTGGCCAGGAGGCGCAGGTACTTGTTTTTCGACTCGGCAGCTATCTTCTTCTTTTCGGGTTCAACCGAATTAGATACTTCGGTCAGTCGATCATTTTCTGCCTGGAGTTTGGCCATCTGTTTTTTGGCCTCCTCCAGCTCGGCCCTCTTTGCTTCGGCATCCGCTATGGCCTCCCTGGTGTTTCTCCTCAGCTCCATCACCTTCCTATGTGTGACTTGGTTTTTCTGAATGGCCTGCAAAGGAGAAGTAACGATTAACTGGACTTGAAGGTGGAAAAAATTCACATAGAAAGAAGAAAGCTGTTTACCAGGATCATAGACTTCGTAGAAGACCGAATTGATTTCAGCTCGGTATTAAGCTGTTTGTAATGGTGCTCCATATCCTTGGGAAGGCACACACTTTTGGCCAGATTGAAAGCCATCAAGTGGTCCTTCTCAGCAACCACCGAATCTGCAGCAGTGATATCTCGGTTGTCGAAGGAGAGGACAGGAGCCCATTTGGAGGAAGTGGTACTCCGATCAGATTGCTCCGGTTGGAGGTTTGGTTGAGGACTTGGAGGCAGGCTTGGCGGCAGAACGGTCTCGTCCTCATCAGCAAGTCGTGGCTCGGTTTGGCTAGTCCGGGCACGCTTGTGTTGGCGAGATGAGGATGGTTGTTGCGATGGAAGAGCTACCACGGTCTCAGTTGTTCGACCGGTTTGTGGTACCTCGGCTGGTGTTGTTGCAGTCAGCAGGGCCTTTAGCCTGTTCTTCTTTGCCATTTCTTGTTCGGCAGTAAGGGGCACAAGATTGACTTGAGGCAAGTTTGGGTCCGGTTCAGGTGCTTCTTCAAGGAGAAAGTCAGTCACCTTCGCTTTTCGGCGACCGCTGTATCGGTAGGTCGGCTCGAAGTTTAGAAGCTTTACCTAACTTCTCTCCTCGACTCATAGTGCGACGCGTAGAAGACCGAGGTTGGGGTAGCTGTACAGTGAGTGAAGGTGGGCTGAATCTGCAAAAAGGAGTTCAACTGTTAGTTCGGTTCAGAGGACGAAAAACCGAAGTACAAGAACTTAAAAGGGAACCGAATTATGTATACCAGGTTGTCCTTTCTTCTAATTTATTCTTCGGCCAGGAATCTGGGCTTGGAGGTCCTCAAAGTTCCCAGAGACCCAGAAGAAGTCATCGTCGTTCAAGTCTTTGTCCGGTGTATGTTTTATTATTTTCTCTCGGCCACGGCATACTCTCAAATAATAGCACCAACCTTCGTTTTTGGATCCTAAGGAGTATTGGTGAAATAGTTCGGCTAAGCCCAGATTAAGACCGGTTTGGTGGTTCAGTGCGGCTATTCCCATTATGATTCGGTAAGTGTTAGTGGAGAGTTGGGTTGGGCATAGCCTGGTTTGCCTAAGAAACTCACATATTAACGGTTGGACCGGAAATCGTAGTCCGGTTTCTATTATCGACTGAATGGTAAAGGGGACAAAGCCCTCGTTGTCCCACGGGTCAACATCTTGTTTTGCTAGAGTAAGGTGTACATCGTCTGGTATGTTGAAGTCTTGGCGGAATTCGGCCAGACCACCTGGGGTTTCTACCAAAAACCTATACTTCCCCATTTTATTGTATAAGTTATGTATAAATTACTTCGGTTGAAAGACTATGCTCAGTAGTTCGGTTGAGCATGCAATGGAGTGCCTGGCAACCTAAGTCTGCAAAGTTGAAAACAAGGGATTAAGCACAGATCATCGACCGTGCTACAACAACAAAGCAAGAAAAAGAGACTTATTTCGGCTGCAAGGGGGTGCTATGGGATCTACTTCGGTTTAAACAAGGTGCTTGTTATCTCGGCTCGGCGGGATGTCTGGTTATTTCGGTTCTACCTAGAGGTTTTGTTACTCCGGTTGGGCGTCAGGGCAGCTTTCTGAGTTCGGTTTAGGAACTAGGAAAGCTGGCTTAGCCCCCAAGGCTTAGCTCGGTCAAGGGCCAAAATTTTCTGGTTCGGTACGTTTTTATTTCGGCTAATATGAATCAGTTGGTGGCCTGTTGAAACTACTGTGATGTGCACAAGTGCCTGTTCGGTTCCAGTTTTCCTATATCATTATATAGCAAAAACAGTTTCTTAGTTCGGTTGGATGTGTTTTTTGAATCAAATACGCGTTCTACTAGCTACTGCTCGAAGATTCATAAGGTTCTACAGAGTTTTTTCAAAAAGTACAAGAACACGTGGAAAAAAGTGGCAACAAAATGTTTTGCAAAAACATACGAAACAAACTGCAACAGATTGAATGAAAAGAGACACAGATTCATGTGCTTACCTGGAAGAGATGAAGAACTGGAGAAAGGAACAGAGGCAACGATGAGGAACGCGAGCTCAGAAGTTGAGAAAGCAAAAGCACAGAGAGAGAGAATGCACAAGAAGTGAATAGTATTGCGTTTAATCAGATGAGAATGAAAGGTTTCTGTTTTGTGAAAGAGGAAAGGCGGGAACTGTTCAAAAATTGTGAAGTACGAGGGCGGCTGTACAGCTGTGGAGAGCCAATCAGAGCATGCCACGTGTTGTTGGAAGGACAATTGATTCAGTTTTTACGAACTGAAGAGACGTTTTGACCGGACGTGCACAGCTCGGCTGAAAAGGGTCTTAGCTCGGCTGGAAAGGCTAACGGGTGTTTTTAGCCCAGCTGGAGAGGTTAAGACTGTAGCTCGGCTGGTTGACAGGTAATCCCAATTATGCTTTGCAGATGGAATTAAGGGGCAATTGAGAGGGTAATTTATATACAAATTGGGCCGAGCTGGGTTTTGGGCCGTTATGGGCCGCAGTACAAAGGGCCAAGTAGAATGGCCATGTAAGCTACTCCGGTTTGGAGAAGTAGCGTTGGAGTTAGACCGGTCGCACAACCGTGATGATTAGCCCGGTCGCATGAGGCCTTGTTCCTACTTCGGTTGAGAAATGTGTTGTGGTAGTTCGGTCTTCAGTAAGTTACTTCAGTTAAAGCGTATGGAAACCGAGGTGTGGTAAGTCCTGAAGGACTCGGTTCTGACGTTAGTTCGGCTCAACTCTCTTATGGATAGCTCGGTCTAAATATGGAAGGCTGAGGTAAGAGAAAGGAAAGTATGGACCGAACTAACGGTTACTTCGGTCACATTGAAGTCCGGCCTTAGTAAAACCATCTCACTTGGTTTAAGCAGTGAGGGGGGTGTCGAAGGATAAGCATTATCCTTTAGGAATGTGAGTCCTAGGAGGACTCTACATGGAAGAGTAAGAGTCCTACTAGGACTGTGCCACACGAAACCTATAAAAGCTCACCAATATCACCTAAGAAGAGGTAATGCAACTTTTGTTCCCTGAATACATTGAGCTTTTGCCTATTTGTCTTGCTTACTGACTTAGGCATCGGAGAGGTTTCCGGCACACACCCGCCGGCCAGCTCACGTTTGTGTCTTCAGGTGATAAATTCGACGGCGAAGAGAGGAACGCAGACTTGATCAACAGGATTATACGAGAAGGTGTATCTCTTTCCCGTACAGGTTATAAGTATTAGAGCATCAGCAAGAAAAGAAAACAAAAACAAAAATAAAAACAAAAAAGAAAAGAGAGAGTAGCTGAGAGAGAGAGAGAGAGAGATTAATCAAAAACGAAAGAAAGCTACAGGAAGAGAATAAAGAAAAGAGAGATGGCAGAGGAAAAAAAAGAAAAGAAAGGGGTTAGGGTTTTATTTTAGGGGTTTTTATTAAAGAAAGGGGTTAGGGTTTTATTTAGGGGTTCTTCAAATAATTCGTTGATCTTCGAAAAATAATTGTGAGTGCAAAAAACTCACTTTCCTTGATTTATGTTTAATTTGTTGTTTTTATTTATTTTTATTTATTTGATGTTGGTTTGATATTATATTTACATGAAGATAATGAATTGATTTTAATTATTTTGATTAGTTGTGTATGCAAGGTTTAAGGATTTTATATGTATTTATTTTATGGTTGTAATCACACTCATGGTTATATGAAATTAAAATAAACATAGAATCCATAGATAAATTTCTTATATTCTACCATGACTCCATGGATTGTTGTTTTATTTGAGTGTTGGTGAGAAATAGTGTATAAAAAAATGTGAGGATTATGAGATTTATTTGAATGCCTTAGGCTTGACATTGTTATGTTTGTTCTCATGAGTAAATGAGATGTTGTGTATATATTGTCTCGTTCTCAGGAGTAGACGAGTGATTTGATTTACGCGCGTATGTATATGCTAACCATCTGGGGAGTGTGGGTCAAACTCGAGACGATATCCCATGCAAGTTTGGCTTCAGAGCAATGTTAGGTATACGGGAGGCACATGGGATATATGTGTAGGCCGGAGTGAAGGGCCGAAGTGGTGGAGTTAAGGTACAAAAAATTAAATATGAACTTAATGGTATAGTGTGAATTGCTTTAATTTTGTACATCTCGAAAAATAATAAACAGCGTTGTTAAATTATGAAATTTGGGTAGAGGCATGGAATGTAATTCTAGACAACTTTTGTATTTTAACTTTGTACTAAAAAGATCTATTAGAACTTAGAATCGGATGATATTGGTTATAGTAGTTTTTATTCATTTTAGCAATACAGATTTTAGAGGCTGTTTTAACATACGAAACAAGTTCATTTTTATTGATTTCGCGTAAATTGAAATAAAACATTATTTTGAACACTTTTCATGTTTTGAACTTTTCCGAAAAAAAATCATCTTGGGGTAATTTCTTTTCGTTTTCAGTTCTGGATTTTTTTGATCAAATTTCGTTTGGGTTCTTCTATTAAGCTGTTCAGTTTCTACTAAATTCGTTCGCGTAACCTTTTAGAAAATTTGATTCTGTACAACTTTTGTTCTTTGAGTTTTGGTTAATTCGAATAATTTAAACATGAAACAGTGCGTGTTTATACTACTTCAGCAATTTACTTATGATTAAATTATACTAACTTTATATTTTTTTGCAGAATGGTGGGTCTTACTAACTTTTTATGCAGGGCTGACCCACCATAATTTTTATGTTTATTTTGTTTATTTTATACTCAATTTATGTTCAGTTGTGTACGGGTAAGAAACTAAATGCCACCGTATCTCGGGAAACTACCCCTTCGTCTTGGTACGGGTGGAACTACTTGTCTTATCCCGTAATAAGAATTAAATGTATTTTTGTTTGTGTCTGGTGGACACGTGGGTGTCAAATCTTGTACTCATACCAATATACTTGTATACTGATCTGTTTTGTCTCTTGGCATCTCAGGTGCATTCTATTTGAGCACAGCAGAGCTTCCTTTGCAGGATTAGTTGAGGCTACGGTGGTGACGAGAAATAACTATTGTTGTTGGGCATGTCTTTCAGATTTCTTGTGTTTTCTTGAATTCAAGGTTGAAATTAGTGTAGTTATTTATTTATTTATTTTTGACGTTAGTATTTTGACAATTTGGAATTGTGGGTTATTTTATAACTTTACATTATTTAAATTGTTTTGACTATTTGTTGATACTTTAATGTTTGAGGTAGTGGATAGTCATGAATTTATGATTGATGATTTGGTTGGTGTTTGTTAATTTTTTTTATCCCTTGTATTTTTTTTGAGCATTGAAATTTACTTAAACCTTTTGGGACAAGAACATTTAGATTTTGTTTCACCCCTAGGATTTGAATGATGGAATATTGATTGGGGTTTAGTCCTAATTTAATATTTAATTGTCCAAATTTTGGGGCGTGACATGCTCTCTCTCTCTCTCTCTCTCTCTCTCTCTCTCTCTTTCTCGGTTCCCCAGCTCTCTTTTCTCTCTTCTTCATTTTCTTCTTCTTCTTCTTCATCTTCGCCTTTGTTTTAGAGAGAGAAAAAAAATTTAAAACGACGTTGTTTTGGAATTCGAGCCAGTTGGGATAGCTCTTTCTCGAGCTACCTAGTAGCGTTGTTCATAAAATTAAGAGATGAATCCTTATTCATATATTTTTTTGGATGAAATTATGTTTTATACTGCCGAGCCGTCAAGTAAAAGTTTATGGACATCCAATAATTTTTTGCCACATCAGAAAATTAATAAATGAGTGGGACAATCCATTTAAGAGGCTGTACTATACACACAACTTTAACCATAGTATACTTCCTTTTAAAAACTTACCAAACCCAAATCCCCTCCATCCTCCCTCCCTCCCTCTCTCTCTCTCTCTCTCTCTCTCTCTCTCTCTCTCTCTCACCCAACTCTATTTCTCTCTTTACAGACCCCCAACTTCTTTCTCTTTCTTTCTTTCTTTCTTTCTTTCTTTCCTCTCTCACTATTTGAATAAATCAAAGGCTTACCCATATCCTCTGCTCTTTAAAATTGGACCTCTATTATTCCTCACTAAATGGAATTATTTTATATGTATATGTATCTCTAGTTATAGATAATAAAAAATGAATCCAAAAAGAGAGTGAGGTTTATATAACACAAAGGGTAAATTACACTAACACCATTCAGATTTTTGTTTAATATAGATTTTTTCTTTTACATTTGAAAAATTGTATTTCCTTTTTTGAGATTTATAATCTCATTATAAATTGCATCTAAATTGCTGATGTCATCTCTTAAAATTTTTTAAATGACCATTTTATCCTTTTTTTCTACCATTTCTTCTTTCTATCATCATGACTACATTCTAAACTTTTTATCATTAGATTCTACTTAAATATATTCTTATGGAATGATAATATACAAACATAAAATTTATATAAAATTTTCAAACACAATGATATAGTTTAATGGTAACCTTTCACTTTAAAACAAAACACTCATAAACATTATTTATATTTACAACAACATCACTATCACAACATTTTATGATATTTTTTGTATAAATTTTTATATATGAATAGAAATTTTCATTTTTATTTCAATCATCATTTTTCCTTCTCGTCTATTTACCCACATTTATTACAGTATTACCAAACACCGTCATTCACATTTATTACAGTACTACTGAATTTTTATATTTTTGCATTTTTTTGTATTTTGTGAATTTAAAAAAAAATCACAAAATATTATACTTCTTAAGTATATCTAAATTATGTGTATCTAAAAAATAAAAAAATTACTAATTTTTTTTTTAAAAAAATTCAGTAAAAACAAGAAAAAAAAATTCAATTTTTTGTATGAGTTAAACCAAAGAAAGTGATTATTATTTATCTTGAAATGACATGAATAAAATATCAGCATTATTTTATTATTTTATATGTATAAATGTTAAAGGACAAATATGTCATTTTAATCTGATAGGGAGTCAGTATAATTATTCAAACATGAGAGGAGATCTATATTAATAAGAAACCTCAAGGGATGGCAGTGTAATTTACCCTAGCACAAAATATTAGAGAGAGAAAAAATGATTTTGTTCGTTCTTTTTGAAATTTTCATTTTTGAGTGAAAAGGGAGATTTTAGTGACACTGTTGGTGATATAATTGGTGGTTGAAGATGATGGTATAGGTTATATTGTTGTGATCATTGTTATTAGAATCCAATCTGAATTATAGGATCTAAGATCCTACGATTCTAATTGCGTCAAACCATTTGAATAGCACTAGAATCTTAAATTTATTAACATTTTAAAGTAATTATGATCTTAATCATAAAATCATGTAGAATTGCACTATGATCCCGATTCTATTATGATCCAGATCCTATCAAACTTTTTTATTATTATTTATTATATATATATATATTTATATAAGAAATTTGATTATAAATTCTTTTTACAAGCATCTCTTCTAATTTATGATAACATAAAAGATGTATTATATCAAATTTTTCATTTTTCTTTAATGATTTTACAATTATTTTTTTATTTTACATTAAAAATATAATCTTACGATTCTCGATTAGATCTACAAATTCCTCTCATGAGCCTATCTAGGATCCCAATTTTAATACTAATGGTATGGGTTTAGTCATTATGTAGAAATTAATTGAAACAAAATAGGTGATTTTAATCTATATATTATATAAGTAAAATAAAATTTTTAGTGAGAAGTCTTATCTCATACTAATTTTCTTGATTTTCTTAATTTTAAACAATTAATAAAATCTTCATTAGGTAGCTAATTAGTCTATGATTTATTTGATAATCTCACATCACGAGAAGAATGAAAAAGTGAATTGTTTTATACATATAAAGTAAATATTATACTCCTGTCTAATATTGTAGTGTTGTGCATATTTCAATTTAATATTGTAGACATGTGAGAGTTTCAACATCTCATACTAATTTTCTTGATTTTAAACAATTAAGAAAATCTCCATTAGCTAGCTAATTAGTCTATGATTTATTTGATAATCTCACATCGGGAGAATAACTAAAAAGTGAATTGTTTTACTAATATAAAAGGAATCTTATACTGCCATTTAATATTGTAGTGTTGTGCATATTTCAATTTAATTTAACTTAAATTTTAAAATAAAATTTAAAATTTTTAATTAATTAATTTTTGTGTAAGTTGGTTGGTCTTTTGACCTAGCCGATTAGGCTAAATCATTTTTGATTTGGCTGATTCGTTGGTTTAACAGTGATTTTAGCAATTTTATTTTAGTAGTTTTATCAAAATATATTGATTGGATTTGTTTGATTCGAAGTAAATTAAAAATTGATTGGATTAAAGATTGAACAGACTGGGATTGCTTGATTAGAAATAAACTTCCCATCCAAATAATTGTTAACTTTTATTTTATAATCCCACATCGGAAAAATAAGGAAAAAGTGAGTTATTTTACTTATATAAAGTGAACCTTAATGTTGTAGTGTTATACATGTTTCAATTCAAACCAGTTTAAATTTTAAAATTAAAATAACATTTAAAAGTTTTAATTAATTAATTTTTGTATAAGTTGGTTGGTCATTTGACCTAACCGATTAGGTTGAACCATTTTCAATTTGACTAATTAGCCGATTTAACCGCGATTTCTCATACTAATTTTCTTAATTTTAAACAATTAAAAAAAAATCATTGGCTAGCTATTACGACCCAAACCCACCCTATAGGTCTAGCGTTACAACCGGCCAGTAATCCTAAGATTACCGAAGGCCTCTAAAACAGATTAACAAATTAAGGGACAAACGGAAGCAAATATCAAAATTACAATGTCCATAGAGTTGTGCAAATTTATATGAGATAAAAAATTTAGGCTCTGTTTGTTTATGATTTCAAACTAGTTTTCTACACCAGAGTTTGAATATGATGTTTGTTTAGTGTTTTAGAATCACGTTTCGAAAGCTCTGCGGAGAGCTCTGTCTCGGTCGCTTTCTCAGCCGCGCTTTTCAGAATTTTTTTTTGAAAATTTTGCTTGACAGGACGTCTAGCCGGTTGATCGGAATAGTGATTTTTTTTTTTTTTTGATATGTTAATTTTTATATAATCGAAAAAAACATTTTCTGAAATTTTTAAAATTTTTTATGTGCTTTAAAATAATTTTGAGTTGTATGTTTAGTTATGAGTTGTAAATTTTTGTATCAAATATCAAATGTCACATCAACAATTCCCCACTCAAATCAAAACTCTTTTCAAAACTCTTTACCAAACAAATTTTCTACACTCAAATCATAATTCCAAACCCCACAAACTCAAAATACAACTCATACTCTCAAATTCATAATTACAAAGCACAACCAAACGCAGGCTTAAACTTTATACACATATATGACTTCATATTTACAACAGTATTATGTCATCCTTATATACAAATAAAACCAAAACGGGACTTAGCCTTATTTACAAAGTTAAACAAAACTTGTTTGTAGATAACAAAAGAAAATGAAAACTTAAGACTACGACATAAGACATGATCACATTTCTGTATCGAAACCTCCTCAGGAGGCACACTGGTTGGCTGACACAACAGATCTCCAGGCGAGCATCTTAGGCCTAGTCACACACCTGGTCACCTACATACATAATATAAATAATGAGCTGAAGCCTAGTGACTGACAACAGAGTAAAGGTTTTATGAATGATGTCTATAACAGATTCAGAAATTAGAGTTCATATCAGAAACAGATTCGTAAACATATTCAGATTTTGCGTATAGTCATACGTGGTACATCTATTAGCACTAACATATCAGATTGGTCATAAAGACCCACGTGTAGAGTAGGTGGTCATAAAGACCCATATACAGAGCCGATAGGCAATTATGCATAACCAGTTCCATACTTGGAACCAATGTGAAACCCTGGTACTAGGTAACAGATAACAAATATCACATGATGCTAAAGATGCCACAAATACATTTCAGAAAATTGGACGATCATTTATTTACTCACAAAATAGCATTTCAGAAAACAGATCATATCATATCATTCAGAAAATACTTATTTGAACATAGCTTTATAGAGTTGTTACTCACAGATAACTCTATAAGAAAAACAGACAAAGCAGACAAGTCAGACTCTACACAAACATATGACAGAGACACAATGAAACACACACTCCATTGACGTTAAAACTGATTATTTTTCTATCTTGGTGTGTTTCTAATTCTTATCCTCGTTATTATAGCTTAATCATGGCTTAGGAATGCCTACGATGAAATGAGAATACAATTTTTCACTTTGAAAGACTTAGCAAAATTTTGACAAACAGGGCTGTTGTAGCTCGACTTTTCACGCTTCTTTCGGAAAACGAGAAGCCCTACAGTTTGAACTCTACCTGTGGTTATGAATCTGATTTCACAAGTGCAATGTGAAATAGTGAAAACACAAAAAGAGTCCAAATCCGACAATTCTTTTTGGAAAATCGATGTTTTGAATAAAATGCCAAAAATGGACTGCTTTGCCAGATTTCAGAGTCGCCACCTAAATATTTTTTGAGAAATTTAGGAAACCCAAGACTTGTGCCAAAAGCCATTAGTTCGTCATCACCAAAGTTGTCTCAGCTTGGGAACTTAGGTACAAGAGGGGAAGGTCATGAATTGAGCACCCCTCTCGCCCGATCAAAGATCACCCTCTATTAATCATGATGTGATTCTTATTTACATTATATGCTCTTGTTCCGATTATTAGGCTAGCGTTACTATGTGATGTGCATACACACAAGTATAGACTAGTTTACAAAAAAAAGGAACACTTGATCCATGTTCGTTTTGAAGATTGTTTCGAATATGTACCACTTGAAAAAGTAATCACATATGAACATTACTCAAATTATTCAAATTCAAGCAGTTAGCCTTCATCCACATGCATTTAAGCACTTAGCCTCCTGGTGAACATGATGGACATGCCAATACAAACATACAATGCAATATGCTAAAACAAACAAAAGCTCACCTAGTACTCCAAGGCAAGCCAAAAGAAAAGAGTTAGAAAAATGCATGCTCTAACTAATGAAACATGACTAATGCAACACATACAAGATGTAATAACTAGGCTCGGCTTTTAATATGGCATATGAATCAATTTGATAGCATGCGGTCTGAGCACGTATTCAAAGAAGCGTTTACTAACGATGTGAGTTAAAATGATGCATCAAGCCTCAATGCATGCAATACACATGGATGCAAACATGAGAGATGCTAAACAAAACATGATACTTCTAAGCTAACCATCATAAGCAGGTAAATAAAAGGGAGAAAGATGTGGGGTTGGAAGACATACAAATTATTACAAATTTGCGCCCTCACACAGAAGGGTCTGAATAAACTAACTAGCTAAGCTAATTACTATGAATTACAAACCGAATGAAATAATCAACTAAACTAGCTAATTACTTATTACAACGAATTAACTAACTAATTAAACCAACTAATTAAAATAATTACAAATCAAAACGAATTAATTAATTACATGAATACAACATGAAAGAAGTGCTAAGCTAGCTATTCTAATTACTCCGCCTTGGGAAATGAGGAGTGCTCATGCATGCACAGATTTCTGCCTAAAAAAGGCCACTATCTTGCTACCAGATGCCTTTGTTACTCAGTAGAACACTTGCACTGTTTTTTTTACCTCAAAACCAACTCTGTTTTGCTGGAAAAGTACACTGCTGGGTTTTGCAAAGGTGGATGGCAAGCTAGAAGTGGTGGCCTGCCGGCCACTGATGACTAGTTTTTCCTGCTGCAACAGGGAGCAAACAGAGCAAGCATAGGGTATTCTCAAGAGTTTGTTTGCATAAGTTACCCCTCTTTATCATCGAACAACTCAAAGGACTTGTAAACTTGATTCACAAACCATCAATCTATGCAATTTCATTACATTATGGCCTATGAACCAAAGTATGCAAGTTCAATAAATACACAAATAAAGACTATCAAAACCTCCTCCCTATCATGAATTGATCAAGGGAAGTGGATGACAATGACTTTTGAACTGTTTACATCACTAACAAGTATAAAATGATTCAAGACTCAAGGATTCAATTAATGTCCAATTTAACCCAAACCAAGTTATTATCTTGCATCATTTTAGTCCAAGTTTTATTACATCATTTTAATTACCTTTCCATTCTTTAATTCATTAAGTCCAAAGGTGAGCTTTAAGTCCTCTAATGGAAAGAAGAATCAAACCAAGAGTTGTTTTAGACATGAGAGAAGTGTCATGACGTTGGTAATGAACCCCCAGACGGATTAAACCATTAAGCATAAGACTTCAATCTCATGCTTTAAACAAGCAACTAGTTTGAACCCACTTTCAAAGCAAAGCAAAAGCCAAGAAATGAGGGAGGTTGCGGAAGTGATTAGAGGTGACCACAAGTAAGAAAAGCAAGAAATAAATGCTATCAACTCACATAGGATGGTGTCTAAGGCCTAAACCACCAAACCTATGAGGACAATTACACTACAAGTATGCAATACAAGGCTCAAATGCAATGAACCACTAAAAATAGTCCTAAAACAGTCTAAAAATAGTCCTAAAACATGCTGGAATTAAGCTAACAAAAGCTAGAACAATAAGCTAAAATATAGAAATATGTAAGTTAGTGAACAAGCCACAAGGAGGGGAGGCTAACCCCTCCAATCTTGGAAATCAAAACACGTTTTTAGCCACTAAAATAACTCTGAAATTCCATGTTTAAAAGCTCAAAAAAAGATATTGTAAAGGTGAGAAACACAAGGGTAAAGGCTAGAGAAGCAAGGTGGAAAGAAAGGTGAACCACCCCTCCACCCTTTAAGGCCTTACAACACAAGTTTCAGCCCAAAAATAAAGAGTTTATACAGCCCAAAAACAGTGGAAAAATAGTAAGAAAAGAAACCACTAAAGCAATGAAACAAGCAAAGCCTTATACCTCTTGAAGAGGAGCACTTTTAAGCAATAATTCAACACATACACACCCTCAAGAGCTCAAAATAGGCTCAAAAGTGCCTCAACTCAAAGATGGTAAGGGTTGGTTAAGAGTGTATAGGCAAAAGCTCAAGAAATTTCAAGAGAGAGAGAGAATTGTAGAAAGAGAAAAATAATTTTGCTCTAATTTTTCTAACCCTCAAAAATGGAAGATGAGGTCCTATATTTATAGAAAAGCAGGCCACTCCCTCAAAAACATCCATCCATACAAGTGGGAGCAGATGCAAACATCTGTGCAAACAGCTGGCACAGCTGTCATAAAATATATGCAAAACACACTTGTGGCCGGCAGGCCACACACTTGGCTGACAAGGCACAAGGGCAGCCAGTAGTCAAAAAAGGTGGCCGATAGCCCACAAAAATGGGCTTGCAGGTCCCAAGTTTTTCAGGTTTGAAAAGTTAGGGTTTTGGTGCAAAAACAAAGCACAGGTTTTGTAGGGGTTTGAGGCACAAAACTGTGGCATTCCGCTGAGGACTTTCGAGCACTTGACAAGTATATACATTCATCATTGAATGTGCAAGTGATGGTGCCCAAGTTGTAAAGGCGGTCAAAAATGGATGTCTACAGCAGTTCGCTCAAAGGAAGCTTTGGTCGCTCGAGTAGTCTGCAAAGTCTGCAAAAGTACTGGATGCTTTCATTTTATGCTCGAGCCAACTTTTGGTCGCTCGAGCCAAGGTTCCAAATAAAGAGTGGTCGCTCAAGCCAACCATCAAACTTTGCAAAAGTGCTAAGAGCTCAAAAAGTACGCTCGAGCGAAGGTTTCACCACTCAAGCGAACAATGCGAATTTTGAAATTTCCAAATTTGCTCTCCAAGTCCAAAACTCAATTTCTTTGAGCCAAAACACATTCTTTTGGACCAAAACTTAAGAAAACATGTAGAAACTCATTTAACAACATGGATTGAAAACATTTCACAAAATCAAGGCCTAAAAGCAAGTGAATTCATCAAAATAAAACTTGAAACTTCATATATAAAACATGCATGCAATGATATGGCTTCTTTTCTTCAAAAACATGTACAATTGGGACAAAATAGTATGAAACATGATGAATTCTCAAAACAAAGCTGAGATTATTACATGCATGTGAGATTTCTTTGGAAAACAAACTCAAAATGTGGTGAAATGAGCATGCATGCATGTATTGATTCTCAATTCTCTCATCTAAGCTCAATTCTTGTATTAAATCTCCAATTTCTCTTGACTTCTTACATTAGACATTTCAAATACATAATTAAAGGGTTGAACTTCTACCTTAAACTTTGAATTTGGGAGTGTTAATGCTTAATCTCTCAAGTTCTTCCAATTTTCCTTCTTAATTCAAGCTTCCCTTCTACAAATCTTTGAGTTCTACCACCTCTCTCTCTTTCTCTCTCTCTATCTATCTCATGGTTTTGGTCTTAAAAAAGATAAGTAAAAAGTGTGTGAAGTGAATTCTAGAAGGTACATTAGCCTTATATAGGCTCATTAGTGATATTTAATTAATTTTGATTAGCATTGGCTTAAGTTTAATTAATTTATTCTAATTGTTTGTGTCACGACCCGCTCCCCGTACCCAAGGGTTAAGCATCGTGATGGCCAGTAACTGAGGTTACCTCCAGCCAAATCTTAAACAGATCAATAAACGCAAGCGGAAGAAATATTTAAATAAGGGTACTAAAATAATCATTGGAGTTTCTATTTTTATTACAAAATATATTGATCAAAAAGGCCGATATTTACAAATATAATAAAAGTGCTTTGTGCCTACCCCACACGCTGGTCTTGACATGTCACCTGAAAATGGTAAAAACTATAAGCTCATGGCAGAATGAGAAATATTATACTAAGAGTATAAGGCATAAAATTCACCATGGATAATTAGTTGGGCCAAAAAGAGCTTGATACATAACATACATAATACGGAAATCATTTGACGTATACTTCAGATCATTTAACATGTAATACGGAAATCACTATACAACCATAACCACGGTACATCACTAAGTGCCAAGCACTACACTGGTCAATGGATCCACGACAAACACTGGACCACAAAGTGGTCAAACACTAAGCCAGTGGTTATTTAAGTCCCCCAAGGCATGGGACTCCCGTGGTGGTACTCACAAAACATATTTTCATATAAGGTCATAGCCAAATATTCTTTAAAAGTAAAACAAACATATCCATGGGTTTCACTTTTAAGCAAATAGGGTTCAGAAATAAAACCACGTAACTGAAATGTTTATAAAACATAACTTTTATTAATATACTAATAAAATATAACTTTTATAAAATAGATTTTGATAAGTCAAAATATAAGTAAAATACATTTTGGTAACTCAAGGTATAATATAACTCACCTTAACTTTAATACCTTACTCTTCCTTTTCTCTATCAAAGACCCTCTCAGCCTCCACTATTTTTTTCTCTCTTCTTCCATTCTTCCTTCTCTTTTTCCTTCTTTCTTTTTCCACAGAGTCAACTTCTCCTTCCCCATAAATAGAAAAGGCAGCCGTGGGCACCAAGTCACGGCTGCCACGTGCCACACTCCAATTCGTTCTTTAACTCAAGTTTATCTAAATGAAGTCAAGCTTGTCAAAACTTAGTTATTTTATACTTTGACTAATAAATTATATTATTTTACAAAATAATACATATTAATACAAAATAAATTATATATTTTTTCAACTGTAATTAAATAATATTAGTATAAATTCTACAGAATAATTAAAATCTGGGTTGTTACAGTTTGATTCCGAATCGAATTCCAATTAAAGTTGCCATGAAATTCTGAAAATCCTATTGAACACGTAGACCTAGTCAATTTTGTGTTTGGATGCCGATAAGGCCTTCAATTCACATGTCGAAACAAAAATTCAAACATATATTCCTATGTCAAACAGATATAATTAAAAATAACACATGAAATGCACAATTAACACATGATTTCATCTTAATTACTTATTAGGCATTCTTAATCACGGATTATTAACTAATTACAGATCGGGGTTATCACAGTCTTCCCCTCTTAAAGAGTTTGGTCCTCCAAACTTTAAGTTACATTCATTAGTAAAGAACATCAGGTCCAGAGGGAACAAATCCGGATATCGTTTCATCATATCGTTTCATGCTCAATTGAGTTCTAGATTGCTATGCCTTTGAGCTTCCAAGTCAATTTTCTCTAGATTGCTAGCAATTTCCTTGAATTCAAGTCTGTTCATTCCTTCCTCACTCTCACGTTTATGTCATCAAAGATGATGAAATGTGCATATGTGTGTGTGTTCTAGAATCATGTGGGCCTTATATAGGCTTATCTAATGGTAATTATTCATTAAGTCTATATTAAGTTAACCAATGGTGATTATTTTTATTCTAATTATTTGGTTCCAAATTGAATTTCAATTAAACCTACCATAAAATTCTAAAAATCATAAATAACATGCATTTCCAAACAATTTCGAATTCGGTGGTCGATAAGGCTTTCACTTCACATACCAAAACAGAAACACAAACATATATTTCTACTACAAACAGATAGAAACACAAATAACACATGTGATGCAAAATTAACACATGATTTCTCCGTAATTACTTATTAAGCATTCTTAATTAAGGATTATAGGCTAATCATAGGTCAGAGTTGTTACATACACTAGCGAAGGCGGAAGAGGTAATGGTATTTGCCTCTGTTGTTGTTGTCTCATTGATTCTATTAGAACTTCAATCATACGTTCAAGTCGGTCCATCCGAGCATCAGATGATTCTGATTCATCGGCATTTCTTGGTCTTTCCATATTCTACAGGTAAACAGAGCACTAATACACATAGGAAAAGTTCTTGCAGTTTTCACAGATTTCATTTCATTTCAGTTCAAATATATTTGCAAAATTTATACACATGCACACATGCCAATGTAATGTCCTTACTTCTTTTCTAAGACATCCTATAACTCATATGGACTTGTGTGTGCGGTATAACTCGTGCTCTAATACCAATCTGTCACGACCCAAATCCGCTACTATAGGTTTAATGTCGTAACCAGCCAATAATCCTAAGATTATTGAAGGCCTCTAAAATAGATTAACAAATTAAGGGGCTAGCGGAAGCAAATATCAAAAATACAATGTCCATAAAGCTGTGTAGACTTCTATGAGATAGAAAATTTAAACTTTATACACATATATGTGACGTCATATTTACAACAGTCTTACATCATCCTTATATACAAATAAAACCAAAACAGGACTTAGCCTTATTTACAGAGTTAAACAAAACTTGTTCATCGATAACAAAAGAAAACGAAAACTTAAGACTTCGACATAAGACTTGATCACATTTCTGTATCGGAACCTCTTCGGGAGGCGCACTGGTTGGCTGACACAATAGATCTCCAGGCGAGCATCTTAGGCCTAGTCACATGCCTGGTTACCTACATACATAATATAAATAATGAGCTAGAGCTCAATGAATAACAATGGGTTAAAGGTTTTATGAATAAAGTCCATAACAGATTCAGAAATCAAAGTTCAGATCAGAAACAGATTTGTAAACATATTCAAATTTTGCATATAGTCATACGTGGTAGATCTATTAGCGCTAACAGATCAAATTGGTCATAAAGACCTACATGTAGAGTAAGTAGTCATAAGGACCTATATACAGAGCAGATCAGAGCAAATAGGCGATTATGCTTAACCAGTTCCATACTTGGAACCCACGTGAAATCCTGGTACCAGGTAATAGATAACAGATATCACATGATGCTAAGGATGCCATGAATACATTTCAGAAAATTGGACAATCATTTATTTACTCACAAAATAGCATTTCAGAAAACAGATCATATCATATCATTCAAACAATACTTATTTCAACATAACTTTATAGAGTTGTTACTCACAGATAGCTCCAGAAGCAAAACAGGCAAAGCAGACAAGTCAGACTCTACACAAACATGTGACAGAATAATGAAACACACGCTTCGTTGACGTTTAAACTTATTACTTTTCTATCTTGTTGTGTTTCTAATTCTTATCCTCATTATTATAGCTTAACCATGGCTTAGAAATGCCTAGGATGCAATGATGATGCAATTTTTCACTTTGAAACACTTAGCAAAATTTCAGAAAACAGGGCAATTCGCTCTAGTGAAGCTTTGGTTGCTTGAGCGGTCTGCAAAAGTACTAGATGCTCTCATTTTACACTTGAGCCAAGGTTCCAAATAAAGGGTGGTTGCTCGAGTGGTCTTTTGGTCACTCGAGCCAACTATCAAACTCTACAAAAGTACTGAGAGCTCGCAAAATATAATCGAGCGAAGGTTTCACCGCTCAAGTGAACAGTACGAATTCTGGAATTTCTAGATTTTCTCTCTAAGTCCAAAACTCAATTTCTTTGAGCCAAAACACATTCTTTTGGACCAAAATTTGAGAAAACATGTAGAAACTCATTTAACAACATGGATTGAAAGTCATTTCGCAAAATCAAGGCCCAAAAGCAAGTGAATTCATTAAAATCAAATTTGAAACTTCATATATAAAACATGCATGCAATGATATGGCTTCTTTTCTTCAAAAACATGTACAATTAGGACAAAATAGTATGAAACATGATGAATCATGATGAATTCTCAAAACAAAGCTAGGATTATTACATGCATGTGAGATTTCTTTGAAAAACAAACTCAAAATGTGGTGAAATGAGCATGCATGCATGTATTGATTCTCAATCCTATCATATAAGCTCAATTCTTGTATTAAATCTCCAATTTCTCTTGACTTCTTACATTAGACATTTCAAATACATAGTTAAAGGATTGAATTTCTACCTTAAACTTTGAATTTGGGAGTGTTGATGCTTAATCTCTTAAGTTCTTTCAATTTTCCTTCTTAATTCAAGCTTCCCTTCTACAAATCTTTGGGTTCTACCACCTCTCTCTCTCTCTCTCTCTCTCTCTCTCTCTCTATCTCTCACGATTTTGGTCTTCAAAAAGATGAGAAAATAGTGTGTGAAGTGAATTCTAGAAGGTACATTAGCCTTATATAGGCTCATTAGTGATATTTAATTAATTTTGATTAGCATTGGCTTAAGTTTAATTAATTTATTCTAATTGTTTGATTCCGAATCGAATTCCAATTAAAGTTGCCATAAAATTTTGAAAATCCTATTTAACACGTAGACTTAGTCAATTTTGTGTTCGAATGCCGATAAAGCCTTCAATTCATATGTCGAAACGAAAATTCAAACAGATATTCCTACGTCAAACAGATATAATCACAAATAACACATGAAATGCACAATTAACAAATGATTTCATCTTGATTACTGATTAGGCATTCTTAATCACGGATTATTAACTAATTACAGATCGGGGTTATCATAGTCTTCCCCTCTTAAAGAGTTTGGTCCTCCAAACTTTAAATTACATTCATTAGTAAAGAACATCGGGTCCAAAGGGAACAAATCCGGATATCGTTTCATCATATCTTCTTCGGTTTCCCATGTAGCCTATGTCCCTCCATGATGTTGCCAATCAACTTTTACTAATGAAATTTCTTTGTTTCGCAATCTCTTAATTCGGCGGTTGACAATTTGGATTGGCCGTTCTTCATAGGTAAAGTCATCTTTCAAAAACATGTGCGTCGGTTCAATCACATGTAACAGATCTCTCAAATAATCTCGAAGCATCGAGATGTGAAAGACATTGTGCATATTCTCCATGACTGGAGGTAGGGCCACTTGATACGTTGTCAGATTGATTTTCTCTATGATTTCATACAGGCCAATGTACTGCAGTGCTAACTTGCTCTTAATTTCGAACCGTGTCTGGTCCTTCATTGGAGTTACTTTAATAAACACATGATCACCCACTTCATATTCTCTGTCTCTCATTGGGACATCTGCATAACTCTTTTGACTACTTTGTGTAGTTTTCAAACGTTGTTGAATCAGTTAAACTTTCTCAGTCGTCTTCTGCACAAGTTCGGGTCCCAATAACGGCCTGTCACCAACTTCAGCCCAACAGATTGGAGGTCGACATTTTCTTCCATACAATGTTTCATAAGGAACCATACCAATTCTCGAATGATAACTGTTATTGTACACAAATTCAACCAATGGCAAATAAGTCTCCCAATTTCCTTGAAAATCTAACACACACATTCCCAACATATCCTCCAAAGTCTGTATAGTTATCTCTGATTGGTCGTCTGTCTGAGGTTGATATGTACTACTGAGTTTCAATTCAGTTCCCAAGGCTTGTTGCAAGCTTTCATAAGTGGCTGAAGTAATCCAGCGAGTCATTGATGTTCGGCTTTCATTTGTTGGCAATGCAAACACTTGGCTACATAGTCAGCAATATATTTATTTATTCCAGGCCACCAAAAATTTTGTTTTAAGTCATGGTACATCTTTGTGTTCCCTGGATGCATAGCAAACTTTGAATTGTGAGCTTCAGTCATGATACGTTTCCTCAATTCAGAACAATCTGGTACATAAAGCCTACCCTGAAATTTCAATACATTATTTTCAACAACAAATCCCAGCCTCGATTTGGACTCAATCTCATGAACAATATTTTTCATAAATTCATCTTGCAGTTGCTTTTCTTTAATCTCCTCAATAATTACTAGCTATGCGGAAATGGCAGCTAGAACTCCACCATGTTCACACAAAACAATTTCAATCGCATTTTTTTCTAAGTCACACAACAACTATTTCTGACTGGTACACAAACATGCCAGATTCCCGATGGATTTTTGGCTCAAAGCATTTGTAACTGTATTGGCCTTTCTTGAGTGATACAGAATTTGCAAGTCATAATCTTTAATTTGTTCGAGTCATCTTTTTTGTCTCATGTTTAGTTCTTTCTGAGTAAAGAAGTATTTCAAACTTTTGTGATCCGTATACACTTCATAAGTCACTCCATACAAGTAGTGCCACCAGATTTTCAGAGCAAACACTACAGCTGCGAGTTCAAAGTCATGGGTTGGATAATTCTTCTCATAAGATTGGAGTTGCCGAGAAGCATACGCAATCACTTTACCATTTTGCATCAACACACACCCTAAGCCTTTGTATAAAGCATCATTGTAGATTTGGAACCCGTCAGTAACAGAAGGCAATGTCAAAATTGGTGCAGTCACTAATCTGGTTTTCATTCCAGTCAAATGGCACCCCTTTTTGTGTTAATTGAGTGAGTGACATGGCAAGTTTGAAGAAGTCTTTCATAAATCTTCTGTAATAACCAACAAGCCCTAGAAAACTTCTAACTTCTATCACTGTAGTAGGTCTTGGCCAGTTCACAATAGTTTCAATCTTCTGCGGGTCCACAGATATGCCATCCTTGTTGATCACGTGCCCTAGAAAAGTTACACTGTCAAGCCAAAACTCACATTTTGAAAGTTTTGCATACAATTTCTTCTCCCCCAGAGTCTGTAACACAGTTCTTAGACGATTCACATGCTCTTCCCTACTTTTGGAGTAAATCAGAATATCATCAATAAATACAACAACAAATTCGTCAAGAAATGGTTTAAAGACTCTGTTCATTAAATCCATAAAAGCGATCGGCGCATTAGTTACCCCAAACAGCATTACCAGAAACTCATAATGTCCATATCTAGCCCGGAAGGCAGTTTTCTCCATGTCTTCTGCTTTAACTTGTAGTTGATGGTACCCAGATCTAAGATCTATCTTTGAAAACACTTGGACTCCCTAGAGTTGATCAAACAAATCATTTATTCAAGGCAATGGGTATTTGTTTTTCACGGTCAATTTGTTCAACTCCCGATAATCTATACACAACCTCAAAGTTTCGTCTTTCTTTTTAACAAATAAATTTGGAGCACCCCAAGGTGAAGTGCTCGGCCGAATAAACTTCTTGTCTAATAGTTCTTGAAGTTGAATTTTCAATTCTTTCATTTCAGTTGTAGACATTCTATATGGGGTTTTAAAAATTGGTTGTGTTCCAAGTACTACTTCAATAGCGAATTTGATTTCCCTATCAATCAGATCTCCGAGTAGTTCATTAGGAAAAACATCAGAGAATTTAATAACTATAGGGATATTTCCCACATTAGCACTATCCGTAGATGCATTCAAGACACAACACAAATAACTCTGACAACCTTTCCTCAACAATTTATTGGCTTTCATAGAAGAAATCAAGTACGGGGGAGAAACCACACCATTCCCAGTTAGGGGTGTACACGGCCCGGATTGGTTCGGTTATGAGAAAATCCAAGAACCGAACCGATCCTAACGATTCTATGATTTTGAGAACCAGACCAGACCATTACACTTGTAAAACCGGACCAGAACCAAACCGAGATAACGGTTTAGTTTCACTTTCGGTTTAGTTCACAGTTCCAAAAATTTCTATTTACAAGAATAAATTGTTAATATTAGCAAAATAATTACTCAAACTAATTACATTTAACTCATGATAAAAGCTAATAATATTAAGGCATTACTTAACATTATATATCTATATCATCCTAATATCATTAAAATTATAAAAAACCAATTAATAAAAATAAAACTTGATATTATATATATCTATATATATCTTTTACAATTCGGTTCGGTTCGGTTCGGTTCGGTTCAAACCGTGGTTTTTTCATAAAATCCATTAACCGAACCATTTTTACGGTTCTCACATTTCTTAAACCGAAACCGAATCAGTTCTTAATAGAACCGAACCAAACCGTACAATTTGGTCTGGTTCGGTCCGGATTACCGGTTTGAATGGATTTTTGAACAGCCCTATTCCCAGTAAATACAAAATCAGATAGCCCCGGTGGTTGAAATACAACTGATTTATTTAACAATCTATCGTAGCATGATATTTCGTCAACCAGTCCATACCTAGTGTACAATCAAAATGAGCAATACTCAAAGGCATAAGGTCAACATACAACAGCATATCACCAATCATAATGTCACATGCAAAACACACATAAGCACACATCATAGAACCTTCAAATGGTGTAGATATAGATAACACATAGTTCATTTGTTCTAGAGGTCTAGTCAATTTTTGGGAAAAAACATGCGACACATAGGAATGTGTAGAACCAGAATCTATCAACACATATGCGTTTTGAGCACAAATAGGAAGTATACCTAACACCACAGATTCGGTGTTCTGGACATTTATAACAACCCCGATCTGTACTTAGCTAATAATTCGTGATTAAGAATGCCTACTAAGTAATTGAGATGAAATCATGAGTTAATTGTGTGTTTTATGTGTTATTCGTATTTATATCTGTCTGACGTAGGAATATCTATTCATATTTTTTATTTGACATGTGAATTGAAGGCCTTATCGACATCCGAATATGAAATTGACTACGTCAACGTGTTATTTGGCATTTTTAGAATTTTATGGTAGGTTTAATTTGAATTCGATTCGGAATCAAATAATTAGAATAAAGTAATCATGATTGATTAGCTTAATCAAGGATTAATTAAATTAGCTTAAGCAAGCCTATATAAGGCCAATACAAAGCTCTAGACTTCATCTTCTTTGAGAGCAAAATGTGAGAGAGAGGGAGAACTTAGGAAAAATTGAATTCAAGCTTGAGGATTGTAGGGAATTAGAAGAAATTTGAAGGAATTGGCTTGGAGACTCAAGCAAGTAGGTATCTAATGCCTAATTGAGATTCAAAGGTAAGAATTCAACCCTTCAGTTATGTGTCTTTATGACCAATTTGATCTGTTAGCGCTAATGGATGTACCATGTATGACTATATATAACTTCAGGTCATTATTTATTTTATGTATGTAGGTGATCAAGCACAAGACCAGATCGAGAGATGATTGCCTGGATATGTTTTGGGTCAGCCAACCACTGTGCCTCACGTGGAGGTTCCTGAAAGTCTACGTGGTCAAGTTCTATAACAAGGTCTTAAGTTTTGTTTTCTTTTGTTTATCTGAACGAGTTTTTGTTTTATCTGTAAATAGGGCAAAGTCCCTTTTGATATATATGTAGTCATGATGAGGTAATAATGACATCACAATAAATGTATATAAAGTTTAAGTTTTATGTTCTATATAAGTCTGCACACTTCTATAGACATTGTATTTTAATATTTGCTTCCCCTAGTCCCTTAATTTATGATTCTATTCAGAGGCCTTCTGTAATCCAAGGAATATTAGCCGATTATGATGCTAAACCTATAGGGGTGGGTTTAGGTCGTGACAACATCTCCTGGCACCAATGCAAAAACCCGACCTTGTCTCAAGGTTTCCTTTCTTGTACTAGCCCTTGTATTTGATCTTGGTACTGAGGCGGATTCGGCTGAACTTGCCGCAGGAAGATTAGCATTTTCAAATGCGAACAGATAATCTTTCACCATATGGCCAGTCTTGCCACATTGGAAACAAGCACCCATAGTACGATAACACACGTCTTTATATTTTCTCTCACATTCAGAACAGGTAAGAGTAAAACCACTACTCTGACTTGAACTGTTAGTAGATCTCGTATTTTGCTTCTTGTTCATTGAAAATGAGCAACCCTTTCTAAAATTGAAGCCGGATCTTTTACCTCTCTATTCTGTTGTTGAGGCTTTGGCTTGATTCATGACTGCTAAATTGGCCTCGGTCATGAGAGCCCTATCCAGTACATCCACATACTTAGTCAGCTTTAGCACACAAACTCGGTCAAGTACATCTAGATTGAGGCTACCTTCGAACTTCCTGGGCATTTTATAGTCTGTGTCAACTATGTGGGGTGCAAATCAAGCTAACTCAGTGAATTTTGCCTCATACTTTGCCACTGATGTACGACCTTACTTCAACTGTTCAAATTGTAAAACTTTACAATCTCTGAAGTACTGAGGGAAGTATTTTTCATAAAAGATCTCTTTGAATAGATTCCATATCACAGTTCCGTTATCATTTCGTATCAATATCCACCAGCGTTGACTTTTTTAGTTTCAAAACATGGGAACACTTCAAATAGCTTCTCAGTTTCAAGTATGCAAGTCTCGACTTTTAACGGCTCAATACCACCCAGAAGGTCAGTGGCTTCATCTTGTTAAACTTTTGAGTCAAAGAAATAATGTTGTTGTTCACCGGCTCAACTTGCATTGTCATGACCCAGACCCACCCCTACAGGTTTAGTATCATAACCGGCCAGTAATCCTAGGATTACCGAAGGCCTCTAAACAGATTAACAAAATATAAGGGACTGCAGAAGCAATTATACAAAATACAATGTCCATAGAGCTGTGCAGACATATATGGGATAGAAAGTTTAAAATTTTATATACACATAAGTGACGTCATAATTACACCTGTCTTACGTCACCATCATAAGTATACAGATAAAACCAAAATGGGACATAGCCCAGTATACAGATAAACAGAAATTTGTTCGAATTTAAACAGAAGAAACTTGACCACTTCACAAAATAGGAACCTCCTTGGGAGGCACAACGGTTGGCTGACAAAACAAAATTCCAGGCAATCAACACTGAGACTGGTCGTGCGCCTGGTCACCTACATACATAAATATAACAGTGAGCTGAAGCCCAGTAAATAATAATAAAGTAAAGGTTTTTAATGAATGATGTCCTTAACAGATTCAGAAATCAGGATTCAGATCACATCAGAAACAGATTCATAATCATATCCATATTTACATATCAGAGTTCTCAGATAGTTATATATGGTACATCCATTAGCTAACAAATCACATTGGTCATACATATCAAGTTCTATAATGGAACCTCTGGTACCGAGTATCAGATAACATACATAGGCCACAGTATTGTTTCCCCCGGGCGAGGGCCTTATGATGCTAAGGATGCCACGGATACATTCCAGATAAGTTGGACAATCATTTATTCATTCAAAGCATAACATTTCAGAAAATTGGACATGTGTGACCTACACAAACATATAATAGATACACATTGAAACACACACTCGAAAAGTACTTAACTTATTTCGTTTCGTTCTTAGTGTATTTCTAAGTCTTAGCCTATTTCTAAGTCTTAGCCTCATTATTGTACCTTAATCATGGCCTAGTAATGCCTAGGATGCAACGAGGATGCTAAAATGCACTTTGAAACACTTCGTCAAAATTTAAAAAACAGGGCAGTTCATTAGAGCATGACTTTCTTCGCTCAAGTGGACCCCTTGGTCTGCAAAAGTACTGGGAGCATTCATTTTATGTTCGAACGTAGACTCTTTTGCTCGAGCGAAGGTACAAATCTTGTGAGTGGTCGCTTGAGCGTAGGTTTTGACACTCGCAACTTCTGGGAGCATGCATTCTTCACTCGAGCGTGACTTCTTACGCTCGAGCGAAGAGTTCGAATTCTGGAATTTCCATATTGCTCTTCCAAGTTCAAAAACTCAATTTTAAAGCACCAAAACACATCCTTTTAAGCCAAAACTTAAGAAAACACTTGTAAATTCATAATATATGTCACAACCCAAACCCGCCCCTATAGGTTTAGCATCGTAACCGGCCAGTAATCCTGAGATTACCGAAGGCCTCTGAGACAGATTGACATAATATTAGGGGCTAGCAGAAGCATATAACAAACATACAACGTCCATTGAGCTGTATAGACTTATATGAGGCATAAAATTTTAAACTTTATATACATACATTTACACATCATCATATATATAGGCTAGACAAAAAGGGACTTAGCCTTAAATACAAAATAAAAAAAACACTTGTTAAACCAAAACAAGAAAACAAAACTTGAACTTAATGCACATAGCCATAACAACTTGACATATCCGGAACCTCCACGGGAGGTACATAGATTGGCTAACAAAAACAGATTCTAGGTAGACGTCTCTAAGCCTGGTTACGCACCTGATCACCTACATAAATAAATAATACAGTGAACTGGAGCACAGTGAATAATAACAAAGTAAAGGGTTTTCATGAATGATGTCCATAACAGATTCAGAAATCCGATTTTAGATTCAATTCCCTTATCAAATCAGAAACATAGTCATGTTCGTATTTATATCAAAAACAAAATAATATTCATGTTCAAATCATACATGGTATATCCATTAGCACTAACATATCATGTTGGTCAAGCATATCAAGTTCCATAATGGAACCTCCGGTACCGGGTAACATATCTCATACGTGGGCCATGGTATTATTTCCCCCGAGCGAGGGCTTGTGCCACGGTATTATCTCTGTCAAGCGAAGGCCTCATGATCATAAGCCACAATATTATGTACCCTAGGCGAGGGCCTCTGCTAAGGATGCCACAATTACATTTCAAAGAAAATTGGACAATCATTCATTCATAAAAAACATAGCATTTCAGAAAACTGATCATTTCATATCATCAGAAAATAATTAAAGTCAAACATAACTTTACAGAGTTATTACTCACAGATAGCTTCAGAAGTAGATTAGACAGATTTGACAAATCAGATAGATCAGGCAAACGATAACACGTGACTTACACAAACACATAACATATACACATAGAAACACAATATCACTTCCTTGATCAAACTTGACTTTTCTTGTCTTTTTCTGTCTAAGTAGTTCGAAATTCTACTACGCTTATTATTTCTTATTCAAATGAATCGGGTTCTTATTTCACATATTCTTTCATTACTAAATCATTCTTTTCTAAATAAACCAATTTCTTACTTGGCTTCTTAATCAATTACTACTAAGTTAATGACTTATTCTTTAATCAATTAATTAATGTTGATTGTTAGCTAGCTTCTTAATCTTTATTGAGCCATAAATCATTTCTAGAATGCTTTAGAAAGAGATGAGATTGAAAATATGAACTAAATACAATTTTCCAAAATATGCTAAAAAAGAGTTGTTCGCTCGAGCGAACTTCTTTTAGCTCAAGTGGTCTGTAAAGACTGTAAACATTCTGGAAGCTCATGATGTTCACTCGAGCCACCAATTGGTCACTCGAGCGATCTGTAAAAATTCTAGATTTTCAAAGTTGGAAATTGAGCTTCTAACTCCATTTCAAAACTTAGGCTCATTCATGCCTTATTTGAAAACATGAAGAGACTTTGAAAAACACCAATACATGACTATATTTTTTTTTTTTGCTCTTGATTTCCAAAACATGCAATTAAAGCCATAAACTCCTAGAAGAATATTTGCAAGTAAATTATAAAGCTTGATTTAACCATGATTTTCAAAATCAAACCCAAAATAATTAATTTCTAATTTAACTATCATAAACTTAATCTTAATTTCAATTCTTCTTTCAAAACATGACTCAATTCTTCAAATCTTCTTAAGAATTCATGATACATGTGCAATTGAAACTTGGTTGATTCCAATTAACTTCTATAATTTTGAATCCAATTTAATTTCTTTATCATTTTACTAATTCCTCTTAAATCATGAAATTAAAATTATAAAACTCTTTTAAAGAAATATTTGCATGTATGAAATGAAGATCAAAACTACTGATTTTATATTCTTTTCTTTTTTTCCAAGCAAATCATAGTTTAATTCTTGAATTACTCTAATTTAGATTTTTATTAATTTTCTTCATGTCTAACCCAAATTTGAACTTACAAATCTTTTACACATTGAAAAATCTAGAAATCACCTAGATATTGATTTGTGATTATGTATCAATTTTAACGAGTAAATAGAAATCTCAATAAAACGATCAAAGACAAATCAACACAACGACTTAACATGGAAAAAACACAATTGGAGCGCTTCCAATTGTGATAAAAAAATCACAGGCAAAAATCACAAAACAATCCACTAAGAAGATATAAAAGAATTACACAAGTATACCTCTCAATTACCTAGCGAATCCACACTCGAATCGAACCGACCCCTACGTGCCTATTCCAGCCCCGTTTTCACCTCGAAATTGTCTTACCCAATGTGGAATCCACAACGCCAATGTCGAATCCACGACGATGAGCCACTCCGGAATCCACCAAAGCTTCAGGCTCAAATTCCACGGAATCTACCGAAGAACAACACTCTCTTTTGTATTGAATGAAACAAACAATCCTTTGATGTATACTTTTCAAACCATATTTAAACTCAAAAAAACATCAAAGAAACTAGCAAAGAAGCCCCAGATATAAACCCTAATATCCAAAAAGAAGATCTGGAAATCGTAACCCTAAAAACGGATGAAACCACATATTTATAGAAAACTGATCCGCGATCTCCACTTGAGCGCAAGAATGGCCGCTCGAGCGGACTGACGCTCGAGCGCAGGAAGTTCTGCTCAAGTGCAAAAACACAACTTTCAGTACTTTTGCAAACAGTTCAAACTTCTAGAACCAAAGATTCTCCGCTCGAGCACACAAATGACCGCTCAAGTGGACAAGCAAGTTCGATAGCAATTTTGCTTCTGGCTTCGATGCCCCTCGACCTCGCCTGGGCACTGCCCCAAACCCGCCAAAAGGCGCTGCCCCCTGGACCCCCGCAAGCTGACCGGGCAGCTCGATCTCTGACATAGTCAGCGAAGTGGTAAACATGAAACAATTAACTTCTGAAACATCTCTGCAAGGCACAATTCGGGTTGGATTCGCATCTAAAAACTCATAGCCTCACTAAAATAAAAGTTGAACAAAATTACAATTGAAAAGAGTTTTCTCAAATGGGATTGCCAAGAATAAAAACCTAACACACACGAATTAAATCTAAAACCTTGAAATTCTGACATGCATGTAAGGATGAGTTTCAAATATATGAAGAATAACAAAAATCAAACTCAAACTAATTAATTTCTAAATTTATTTCCTTAATCTTAAAATTAACTTAATTTTTATTTATCTTCTTGCTAATTCCTCTTAATTTACATGCAATTGAACCCAATTTCATTTTGATTCTAGATGTTAGGGGAATTATTTACAAGAATTAAGGTAGAAATTGTTACTTATTGTTCTTCAAAGATGAATTCTTGAGCCTCTCTTTGTTACTCTTTACTTTGTTCTTCGTTCTTAACTTCTTCCTTAACTCTAGCACCAGCACACAAAACAGTGACTTTCTCTCTCTCTCGGCTCTTTCTTCCTCTCTTACTCCCTTTCTTAGTGTCATGACCCAACCCGCCCCTATGAATTAAGGTCATAACCAGCCAGTAATCAAGAGATTACCTACGGCCTTAATCCTGATTAAACTTGTTTCAATAGAAATAAGGGGCCAAAACGGAAGCAGACTTAAAAATTTTGTCCAATGAGCTGTGCTTATTATGGCATAGCAGAATTATTCCAAAAGCATTCCGTAATAACTCACACATATAGGCAGAATTAACATCTTGTACATCTAGGAACTTCAAACTTGTAGTCAGTCAAGCAAAAGTTTGTATACATGGGTGATCCAACGTATTCACCAAGGTAGCAAAAAGAGTAAACAAAAGAACAAAAACAAAGTCTCGTGCGTGAGACATTCGGGCTGACTCCACAAAACTTGACTTCCTCTCACATTCTTCACTGAGACTGGGTTTGGATATCTCTCTGCTCACCTATATACATTTAAATGAGAGTGAGCGAAGGCCCAGTGAATAATATTAAAATAAAGAAGCTACATGAATAAAATTCGTAATGGACATATCAAACCCAAACATATCAAACAGCCTCTGGCCCATCATACCAAATGACCTCAGGCCCAATTCATTCTTATCAAATGGCCTTGGGCCCAATTCATTCATGTCAGACGGCCTCGGGCCCAATTCATTCATGTCAGACGGCCTCGGGCCCAATTCATCCATGTCAAACGGCCTCGGGCCCAATTCATTCATGTCGAGCGGAAATTCATTCATGTCAAATGGCCTTTGGCCCAACTCAGTCATGTCAAACGGCCTCTGGCCCAATTCATTAGCATAACGAACCTTCGTTCACAATTCAAATTAATAAATCCGTGAAACTTATACAGAAATAGGCATTTGGAAAATAACATACTTCAAAATATCCTTACTAAGATATTACTCACAGTGTTCCGTCGATGGATTTGCCCTCGTGCTTAACCCTGCACATTTCATAATACATTGGGTCACAAACAATTCAATTTGTTATTAACTTATTATTTCTCTTAGGCCTCTTTCTTATCCTCTTTTATTCATTTACAGTGTTCAATGCATGCCTAAGAGTGCTTAGAAATGAAAGAGAACGGAAAACGGAACATAAAACAACTTTTCAAAATTTCTAAAATAGGGTCGTTCACTCTAGCATAGCTTTGGTCGCTCGAGTGACCTGCAAAACTCTGAAAAAGTTCTGGTTGCTTGAATTTTATGCTCAAGCAAGATTTTCGACGCTCAAGCGAAGAGTCTTGCAAAACAGGGTTCGCTCGAGCGTAAAGTCTGCCGCTCAAGCCACTGTGCAAATCTCTGCAAAACTTCTGGGAGCTAAATTTTCACGCTCGAGCGAGACTTCCCTCGCTCGAGCGGATGGGTCGAATTATAGGTTTTCCAGCAAGCTGTTTAAGCTTCAAAACACAACCCCAAAGTTCCAAAGTTTGCAAATTGATGTCAAAAACATAGAAAAACATTGTGTATCATAGAAACTTAGATAATTTGAAACCAATTGTCCAAAATCATGGTCCATTTCCAAAATTATTCAAAACTCTCTGCCAATTTCGAAACTTAGGCATTCAAGCTTCATACCTTCATGAATCATGCATGCATGTTAATTATTGACTCCAATTCCATTTCAAATGGCACAAATGATGCTTCTAATCATGAAGCTCAACAAAACTATGCTTGCATGTATGATTTGGTACTCAATTCTTCATGTCTCATGCTCAAATGAACATAATCATGATGAATGCAAACATGCATGTATATACAACTCCAATTTCATTACATTCAACTCAATTCTTGTTCTTAGTTGCATATCATGCTTGGATTCACTTAGTTATAAATTTAAACTCATGAATTTGAGCTCAATTACTCACCTAGGAGCTTCAATTCTTCCAAATATAGCCAATTCTTGAGCTAATCCTCTTAGTTTCTTGAATTCACTTGCAAATCCCCAAGGTTGAGCTTCCACTCTCTCTAATTCGGCTCACTCTCTCCCTCTAGAGTGTACTTTTAGATTCTTGAGGTCAAAACAAATGAGGAGCCTAAGTATGTTTAACCCATATATATACTAAATGATTAATTTAAACTAATCCATCTCAATTAGTGTTAACCAATTGCACTACATTTAATTGATTTAATCTAATTATTTTAATTCGAATCGATTTTTAATTAAACTTCACTGTAGGCTCTAAAAATCATGCTAATTGCAAAAATACAGCCAATTTCAGTTTCAGTCGCCTCCACGGCCTTTAATTAAATTTTATAGCAGAAAATCAAACAGATTTTCCTAAAGTGAACAGATAGAAATTCAAAAACACATATAATCATATAAATGGCATTCAAAATCATATCAAGCACATAACCACAATCATAAATAGGGCTAATTAACATAACACAGGACAGGGTTATTACACTCAGCCAAGCAGAACAAATGGTTGAATACCTAAACATTTATTGACTCAAAGGTTATCAACACATCACATATACACGTTCACTCCTTGACATTGCACAAGCACACATGCACAAACCTTAAGCCTCCAGCACAACACTTATACACACACACTCAGACTTCTCTGCACACCCACACCCATATACACCCTCCAAATTTTAGGCCATTCAATTTATGATTAAAATTAACTTAATTAGGCAACACTTGATCTTAATATATCTTGATTAGCATATAACTTAATTAATCATAACTAATCATAAATCCCACATAATTTAATTTTTCTAATTTGACTTCCATTAAAGCCCAATTAATTATATTTAAATTTATCATTCTGAATCAGATTTTTAATCAAACTCCCAAAATGCTCCAAATATTGAATTAAACTTATTTCCATCCTCAATTTTGGTTTCTTAAATCATTAAGGTCTTCAATTTCAGATTAAACTTCAAAATTTTAGCCAATAAATTACATATTCAATTGAACACCTCATAAATAAATTTAATTCATAATAGTCTTAATTCCTATTTCGTATAACTTAATTAACTCCAATTCGGACCCAATTAATCAAATCTCAATTTTATAAATCTGAATCAAATATTTAATTAAACTCCTATATGGTCCGATACACAAAATTAAAATAATTCAATTCACCATTTGTACTATCTTGAGCCATTTAGGCTTTCAATTTCTAATTCTAAAATAAATCCTCAATAGAATCATATATGAATCAGCCTCCATAATTTTCATAAATCCCAGATTAAATTAGAATAATTGGCAATTCAAATTCAAATCTCCTTAATTAATTAAGTGCTAATCATTATACGTGGTGGGGTTGTCACAATATATCATGGATTAAAAGTCATTTTGCAAAATGAAGCTTAAAAGCTTTGCCAATTATTCAACATTCAAACTTGAAATACAGAAAACAAAACTTGCATGTAATGCAATGAACTCAAGCTTTTCCAAAACATGCAATTCAGCACAATTTGATAGCAAACATGATGAAGCATCACAACCAATCCTTTTGAAACAATCTCAAAACTTCATGTAATGCACATGCATGCATGGTATGACTTATATTCCCTTAATTCTAGCTCAATTCTCATACTTAGTCACAAGAACTTCTTGAATTCTCTTCATTAACAACTTAAATACAAAGATTAGGAATCAATTACTTACGTAAGATCCTCAATTGAGTTCTAGATTGCTATGTCTTTGAGCTTCCAAGTCAATTTCCTCTAGATTGCTAGCAATTCCCTTGAATTCAAGTCTCTCTCTTCCTTTCTCACTCTCACGTTTATGTCATCAAAGATGATGAAATGTGCATATGTATGTGTGTGTTCTAGAATCGTGTGGGCCTTATATAGGCTTGTCTAATGGTAATTATTAATTAAGTCTATATTAAGTTGAGCAATGGTGATTATTTTATTCTAATTATTTGGTTCAAAATTGAATTTCAATCAAACCTACCATAAAATTCTAAAAATCCTAAATAACATGTATTTCCAGTCAATTTCGAATTTAGTGGCCGATAAGGCCTTCACTTCACATACCAAAACAGAAACACAAACAGATATTTCTATTACAAACAGATAGAAACATAAATAACACATGTGATGCAAAATTAACACATGATTTCTCCGTAATTACTTATTAAGCATTCTTAATTAAGGATTATAGGCTAATCAGAGGTCGGGGTTGTTACATGCATTGGTGAAGGCAGAGGAGGTAATGGTATTTGCCTCTGTTGTTGTTGTCTCATTGATTCTGTTAAAACTTTAATCACACGTTCAAGTCGGTCCATCTGAGCATCAAATGATTCTGATTCATCGGCATTTCTTGTTCTTTCCATATTCTACATGTAAATAGAGAACTAATACACATAGGAAAAGCTCTTGCAGTTTTCGCAGATTTCATTTCATTTCAATTCAAATATATTTGCAAAATTTATACACAAGCACACATGCCAATGTAATGTCCTTACTTCTTTTCTAGGACATCCATTAACTCATATGGACTCGTGTGTGCGGTATAACTTATGCTCTGATACCAATCTATCATGACCCAAATCCGCTACTATAGGTTTAACATTGTAACTAGCCAATAATCCTAAGATTACCGAAGGCCACTGAAACAAATTAACAAATTAAGTGGCTAGAGGAAACAAATATCAAAAATACAATGTCCATAGAGCCATGTAGACTTATATGAGACAAGAAATTTAAACTTTATACACATATATGTGACGTCATATTTATAACAGTCTTACGTCATCCTTATATACAAATAAAACAAAAACAGGACTTAGCCTTATTTACAGAGTTAAACAAAACTTGTTCATAGATAACAAAAGAAAACAAAAACTTAAGACTTCAACATAAGACTTGATCACATTTCTGTATCGAAACCTCCTCAAGAAGCACATTGGTTGGCTGACACAATAGATCTCCAAGCAAGCATCTTAGGCCTGGTCACGTGCCTGGTTACCTACATACATAATATAAATAATGAGCTAGAGCCTAGTGAATAACAACGGAGTAAAGGTTTTATGAGTGATGTCCATAACAGATTCAGAAATCAAAGTTCAGATCAGAAACAGATTCGTAAACATATTCCAATTTTGCATATAGTCATACGTGATAGATCTATTAGCGCTAACATATCAGATTGGTTATAAAGACTTACATGCAGAGTAAGGCCTGGTTTGGCATCTTCAAAAAAAGTCAAAAAGCCAAAAAGTCACTATCCTATTTAAGTCACATCACATTTCTACTACATCACTTCAAACCCAACCCATACCCAACCCATATTTCATAAAAAGTCAAAAAGTGCACTTATTTAAATCATCCCAAACCACCCCTAAGTAGTCATAAAGACCCATATATAGAACAGATACAGAGCAGATAGGCGATTATGCATAACCAGTTCCATACTTGGAACCCACGTGAAATCCTAGTACTAAGTAACAAATAACAGATATCACATGATGCTAAGGATGCCATGATTACATTTCAGAAAATTGGACAATCATTTATTTACTCACAAATTAGTATTTTAGAAAGCAGATCATATCATATCATTCAGAAAATACTTATTTGAAGACAGCTTTATAGAGTTGTTACTCACAGATAGCTCCAGAAGCAAAACAAACAAAGCAGACAGGTCAAACTCTACACAAACATGTGACAGAACAATGAAACACACGCTCCATTGATGTTTAAACTTATTACTTTTCTATCTTGGTGTGTTTCTAATTCTTCTTATCATTATTATAGCTTAACCATGGCTTAGGAATGCCTAGGATGCAATGATGATGCAATTTTTTACTTTGAAACACTTAACAAAATTTCAGAAAATAGAGCAGTTCGCTCGAGTGGTCTGTAAAGTCTGCAAAAGTACTGGATGCTCTCATTTTACGCTCGAGCCAAGGTTCCCAATAAAAGGTGGTCGCTCGAGCGGTCTTTTGGTCACTCGAGCCAACTATCAAACTTTATAAAAGTACTGAGAGCTTGCAAAATATACTCGAGCGAAGGTTTCATCGCTTGAGCAAACAATGCGAATTCTGGAATTTCTCGATTTTCTCTCCAAGTCCAAAACTCAATTTCTTTGAGCCAAAACACATTCTTTTGGACCAAAACTTGACAAAACATGTAGAAACTCATTTAACAACATGAATTGAAAATCATTTCTCAAAATCAAGGCCCAAAAGCAAGTGAATTCATCAAAATCAAACTTGAAACTTCATATATAAAACATGCATGCAATGATATGGCTTCTTTTCTTCAAAAACATGTACAATTGGGACAAAATAGTGTGAAACATGATGAATTCTCAAAACAAAGCTAGGATTATTACATGCATGTGAGATTTCTTTGGAAAACAAACTCAAAATGTGGTGAAATAAGCATGCATGCTTGTATTGATTCTCAATTCTATCATCTAAGCTCAATTCTTGTATTAAATCTCCAATTTCTCTTGGCTTCTTACATTAGACATTTCAAATGCATAGTTAAACGATTGAATTTCTACCTTAAACTTTGAATTTGGGAGTGTTGATGCTTAATCTCTCAAGTTCTTTCAATTTTCCTTCTTAATTCAAGCTTCCCTCCTACAAATTTTGAGTTCTACCACCTCTCTCTCTCTCTCTTTCTCTCTCACGATTTTGGTCTTCAAAAAGATGAGTAAAGAGTGTGTGAAGTGAATTCTAGAAGGTACATTAGCCTTATATAGGCTCATTAGTGGTATTTAATTAATTTTGATTAGCCTTAGCTTAAGTTTAATTAATTTATTCTAATTGTTTGATTTCGAATCGAATTCCAATTAAAGTTTCCATAAATTCTAAAAATCCTATTTAGCACGTAGACCTAGTCAATTTTGTGTTTGGATGCCGATAAGGCCTTTAATTCACATGTCGAAATGGAAATTCAAATAGATATTCCTACGTCAAACAGATATAATCACCAATAACACATGAAATGCACAATTAACACATGATTTCATCTTAATTACTTATTAGGCATTCTTAATCATGGACTATTAATTAATTATAGATCGGGGTTGTCACACTAACTTTCATTTAACCATGTAAAAATAAAATTTTAATTAGTTTATGATTTATTTTACAATCCCACATCGGGAGAAGAAGAAAAAAATAAGTTATTTCACTTATATAAAGTAAATCTTATACTCTCATTTAATATTGTAGTGTTGTACATAGTTCAGTTCAAGACAGTTTAAATTTTAAAATAGAAACTCTAATTAGTCTATGATATGATTTATTTTATAACCCCACATCGGGTGAAGAAAGAAAAAATAAATTGTTTCACTTATATAAAATTAATCTTATATTCTCATTTAATATTGTAGCATTGTGTATGTTTCAATTCAAGACAGTTTAAATTTTAAAATAAAATTTGAAAGTTTTAATTAATTAATTTTTGTGTAAGTTGGTTGGTCTTTTGACCTAGCCGATTGGGCTGAATCATTTAAGGTTTTGACTGATTCGCTGGCTTAACTATGATTTTAGAAATTTTATCAATATATATTTGTTAGATTTGTTTGATTCGAAATAAACTAAAGATTGACCTACTTAAATATTAAATGACTGATATTGTTTTATTTGAAATAAACTTCCCGCTCGAACAATTGTTAAATTTTATTTTACACAATCCCACATCTAAAAAAGAAAGAAAAAGTGAGTTGTTTCAGTTAATATCAAGTAAATATATGCTCCTATTTAATATTGTAGTATTGTACATGTTTCAGTTGAAAATAATGTAAATTAATTAATTTTTGTATAAGTTGGTTGGTCTTTTAACCTATTTTAACAATTTTATCAATATATATATATATATATGTATGCATTTTGTTTTATTTCTAAAAGATATGTTTAAGTTTTATGACAAACTTTAATATAGAATAAACTACAACTAAAAAAATTATAAAATGAAATTTATTTTTATTTTATCATAAATATAATTTTTTTAATTTATTCTATTATTTTTATTTTATGACATCTATTTCTTATTTCATCATAAAACAATTGAAATTTATTTTTATTTTATGACTTATATTTCTGATTGTGAATTTAAAATAACAATTAAAGACATAACAACTACAATATATATATATATATATTAATAAAATAGTTAAAATTTAATTCATTCTAAATTATTTTTCTATACTTTTTAAATAAATTTTATGTTATTATTTAATTTTAAAATTATTTTAATTATTTATTTAGTCCGTACATTGCACGAGTTCATCTGCTAGTTCTTAATTATTTTAATAGATTAAAATAATTATATTTGAAAAGAGAGTTAGATTTTTTTTGTAATTAAATGTGATGTTTGTAAAAAAAATAAAATAATTATAAATTTAATAAGACATTTTATTTTATTAATTATTTTAATCTATTTTATCATTTTATAAATTTTAGCAAAAAAAAAAAAAAAAAAAAAAGCTCAAACCCAACCTGCCAAACACCCCCATTGAATGGAAAATTTTATAGCTTCAAATAAAAAAAAAGTCAAAAAAAACATATCCAAACAAAATTCATATACAGTATATCACGTGGTGGTGCAGGGCTGTCAGGCATGCGAAAAGACCACTTTGGCGTTGAAATTTTTTAAAAACCACACCAATCACTGAATCATTAGGAATAATTTTGTGATTCCGCTTTTCACATCATTTTAAATATATTTTTCAATACAATAATTAATAAAAAAATTTAATCTATATTTTCAAACACAAAAATTAAAATAACCTATTAAAACAACTAAATAATCAAAAAAATTAAAAAGTAGCTACTTCTCAAACGAGTTCATATGCACATTTGCTTACAATTTTTTGTCTTCGGCCCTTTAGTTATAATCTATGGGTTTAACTTTTGTATCTCAATTCTGAAAGAGTGTTTGGCTTTGGTAAATTCATTTTGAGACTTTTTTTAGTGATACAAAGCATTCACTTTATAGAACTCGTTGAATAGAATATTTATGCCAAAATAATAATAATAATAATAATAATTGGGCATTGGTAACTATATGCTTAAATCATATTTATTTTAAAAAAAATAGACGACAAATATAATTTTAAGAATAATCATTCTTTTTTTGTAATACAAATTTGATTTAAACATATAACTATCTATATCAAATCATCTTATTTTTTGCATAAATATTCTTCTCAACAAGTCCTAAAATATAAACGGTTTAAATCACTGAAATTGGCTCCAAAATAGGCTTACTAACCCCAAACACACTCTCAAGTTGAGATGACTAACTTAAGAGAAGCCAAACTAATAATCTATTGTGTTGTTCGTCATGAAATATTATGATCTTAGTTATGATATTATTTTAATTATGATCAAATAATTATTTAATTATACATCGTGTGATTGTTTATAACTTTTTTTTTTTTTAATTATTAATTTCATAATATTGAGATATATCATTTGTGATAATCAAATTTACAAATAATATAATTTACATATGGTGCATACCCATAACATTACCCAAATTGCATTATAATCTTTATTATTTTAAATAAAATAAAAAGAACAAATTTTAAATAGGTAAAATAAAAGGTAAGATTAGACTGTAAACATATAAAAATAGACGGACAAAATAAAATATATATATTATAACTACTTTTAAATAGGCACAATACCTAGGGTTCGTTTGAAAAGTGGGTTGGCTTTTTAATTTTTTGGCTATTTTAGCCTGAAGTTAAAAAATCTCATTTGAGAAAGACTTTTTGGCTATTTTAACTTTTTGTGAGAGAAAAAATGCAATTATTATAGATTGAATGTGATGTTTTGTTTTATTGGACTAAAAAGCCTATTTTATCTTTTTGTGACTAAAATAGCTCCAAACCCAACCCAACCTTTCTTCCCAAACGAAGCCCTAATAATATTGGAGATGCTTTAAGAACAGTTAGTAATAAATATAAAAAGTGAATATTTTTATATATTTTCAATACTAAAAATAGTTATAAAAGTTAGTTGGGGAAATTTCAAAAAAAAAAAAGAAGAAAAAAAAAATTCAGCATTTGACCATTGTAATAAAATAAATCTTGAATTTTAATTTTGTCAATTTAAACCTTATATTTTTTATTTATTTTTAATCTAAACTATTTTCCTATTTTCTGTTAAATAAAATCGACAAAAATAATGGTATTTTATTCAATTATCAATAGAAACTGAGAGTTGATGATTTTTCTAACAAGAATTTCAATTCGCATATTCTCAAGCTAAAATTTGTCTTGGCAAATTCTTATGGCTATCAAATTCAAATTGTGAGATAACTTCTGATAAGAGGTTCTCATTCTCACCAAGTGTCAAGTTATGAACAATGAACAAACTCATTCAAGTGCAACCAAAACTCACAACAGATAAATCTAACAATTCAAACATGATGGTTATCTTTCCTAATTGTCTATACAAAACAAGTCCAATCATACCCAAAAAAAAAAAAAAAATAGCGTCAACAAAATAATTTGAGAAATTCATAAATCATTGCAGTAGAATTTTACCAAACGGGGGGTGATATGTTGCTAAAATGCATTCCCACCGAGCTCTATAGTGTTAGTAGTTACAAATCCCAATCCATCATAATTTCCAGCTACTTCTCCAGCTGAAAATTTTCCTTCAAAGTTTATTTTGAGATTCGGTTAAATAATTAGGCATACGTTCATCTACGGTATCTACCAATGGAATTCTCCACTCTCCAACCTAAGCCTTTGAAATGATAATTGTAAGCCAAAATTTAGTATTCCAAAAAATTGTAAAGAGAGAGATAGGCTAACAAACATTCTCACAACTAAGTAGGCTGCAAACAATACAAATTGGGAAGTAAAACTATTGGGGCAAACATGGTGGTGTGTATTTTTATTACTTACATTAATTACACAGGTGGAGGTGGCAAGTCTAGCAGAAGCAAAAAACCAACACAATCATCTGAATCCAAATCATCTTGGGTCGCTAGGAAATGCAAGCCTCCACAAGCCTTCTTTACCGCTTCCCAAGCTTCAGCTTCGTTTGTTGTCCAGGTGTTTTCTTGTGGGTAGCATAAACATACCGTGTAGAAATTCCAACAGATAAAATCAAGCAGGCCCGAGTCAAGTCTGCCTCAATTGAACAAACTTCTAATCCATTCATCCAGTGCAATATATATATTTAATCTTGGATTCATAATAGAAATAAGAGATGTGCAGAATTGGATGATGAACCAAAAAAAAAAAAAAAAAGTTGGATGTTTGTTGTTCCAATTTGGCAGTCAGCTTAGCTGCCCCCACCCTCAAACAATAAAATAAAATCATAATAACACACAAACTGAATGGAATTCAAAAAGAGACAAAAAGAAAATGGTGTGTTATGCATGGTTAACTCCTGAAGTAGTTATAATCAATTAGTACGAGGGATTTGATGTTCTTTCTAAATCCCCAAAAAGGGATATTATTTAACTGAGAATTGGTTTACAAACGTTCGGAGTGATGTGCTGTAAAAGTTCCGACACTCAGTTTAATAGTTTGTCAAGTTGTCATTATATGTTTGAACCATAGTTAACTGTGGTCAAGTTATGTCAACTCTTGTAGATCTCTATGACTAATATTTTGTACACTAGCAAGGCATCAAGTGCTGGTCTGTTTTTGTATCAATAGCTGGTGTACTTTCTGGAACATTGTAAGAAAAATCAGATTTCTTTTCCCTTGTTTTGCTGTAGAAAAATTATGATATGTTTTTGTAATTGAAAATATGATATATTCTTGTTGTTTTGTTCATTTTCTAAGCTAAAACTACAATGCACGTAAGTCCAAACAAAGGGCCAACATTTGGTATCAAAGCCTCTGGTTCGTAGGAGGCAAAATAGTTGCAAAAAGGTGAAGAACAAGCTGTCTTTTGTTAGATCCAACGTACATGCATGCATGCAAAGATGGCATAGGAAGACTTCGACGTCAAGTGAAGGAGTCTGAGCTAGGCATCTCTCCCTTCTCTTCACGTTCTTGCCATTGTTGACTCTCACTATTAACCATTAAAGAAGGTAGAAATTTTGGCGGGTCTCTCTCTCTCTCTCTCTGTGTATAAATAGAGACGGAAGGGAGTGGGTGAATTGTATCAGAAATTTGAGAGAGAGAGCTGTGAGTTGAGTGAGATTCTTTCTCCTTTTCTGTTTTGTATTTCCTTTGTTTTAGTGAAACTCTCGTTTTAGTTCCGTGGACATAGGCATTGGGCTGAACTATGTAAATATTTGTGTCTCATTTGTGTGTGTGATTGCTTGTTGTGTATTTTCTGGGTGTCCATAATCCTAACATCTTTGACGAATATATTCTGCATGGCCAACACAAGTAACTCAAGTTCAAGTGCTCAGCAGCCAACAATTCCAACCTTTAATGGTGAGAAATATATTTTTGTCTATGGATCTATGGGAAATAGATATACATCCACAATGTGTATGAAGAGCCAGAATCAATGTTGAACTTGACCCAGGCTCAAGAGAACCAACTGCAGGAGAAGCAACAAAAGTATGCAACACCTTTCTCAAAAATCTAGGAGGGTGTATCAAACTCAGTCTTTCCAAGAATCAAGAGACAAACCAAATCCAAAGAACCTAGGGACATTTTGAAAGAGATGTGAAGGTAAGACCTATAAAACTTCAAAATCTTAGAAGAGGGTTAGAAATTTTGAAAATGAAGGAGAATAAAACTATGCATTAATTTTCTTCTAGAATCATGGAACTAGTTAATTAAATGAAAGTTTATGGTGATGACATTGGTTGTATATTCTTCTTAATTAATGTATTCTTCTTTCTGTGATAGGGAATGCATGTTGTACAACTGTTATTATTGTGTGTGTATATAAATCATGACATGACTCGCGCTAAAAGAAGATGAGTTGTGTCGTAAACTCTAGTTTAGTGTGGGCTATAGAGACCCTAACTTTTGTAATTCTTATGTAAACCCTAATTTCAAGTTTATTCCAATAAAGACCCCGACTTTATTGAATCATTGCGCAATAAACCTTGGAACCGAGAAACGGTATGGAATAGTCTGACAAAACCCTATTCGACTCTGGGAACCTAAACAATACATTTAAACCCTAGAACATGAATAGTAAAACCCAAGAAAATAGTTTAATCAAATAAAAATCATAGTTCCAGTTTTTGCCCAGTTTCTTGCCTTTCTTTGTAAATCCGTGCAACGGAACTCGAATTATTTTTCCTAGCTATATTATATTATTTATATATCAATAATAAGTGTTTTTACTTCATAATTTCAGACTTGGCCCTTGCATTTTAAATCTATTGCAATTTGACCCCAAACCTTAATATATTAAGAGTAAACTACCAATAGGTCCTAATAGTTAGACTTAATTCCTATCAAATCCTATTGAAAATAAGTCCTAATAAAATCGTCGCTAAAAAAAAAAAATTTGTAACGATTTTTTGCATATGTCCCTAAAAATTGACAATTGGTGACTTTTTTTGTCATGATTTTTATAAATTATTGTTAAAACTTACAATTAGTGAAATTTTTCTGTGACAAATTTTTCAAACTATCGCTGAAAGTTGAAAATTAGTGACTTTTTGTGATATTTTTTAAAATTGTCTCTAAAACTCAAAATTAGTGACATTTTTTAAGACAATTTTCAAACTATCATTGAAAATTAACAATTAGTGACTTTTTTTAATAGTATTTGATGAAAAATGTCATTAATTATCATAGAACCTATTAGGATCTACGCGTAAGTCCCCATATATTAAAATATATCGTACTTATATTATTATATATTCATATTTTATACAAAACATCTTCTTTATATATATATGTGTGTGTGTGTGTGTGTGTGTGTATGTACCTAAGGAGAGGGGTGGTCGGCTAGGGCATGGTAGAAGGCTAGATGAATGGCTAATTTCACGTAATAAGAAAAAAAACAAAAAAAAAGGGGGAAGAAAATGGAAGTCAATGTAGTACCCCTAATTCAACGAATGTGTTTTTCCTTTGTCTCCAAGTCTTCTCCTAATCAAACATGCTTCCTAATTAACCAAGCTTCAATCCTGATTCACCTTTCATTTCATTCCATTCCGACTACATCACCGAGGTTTCCATTCCATTCTAACCAAGGACTTTTTAGTCTTTTCACAACCAAGCTTCCCTCTATAAATAAAATACTCTCCCCTCTCATTTGGACACTCTTGGCCAGCCATAAGGAGAGAAAGAGTGAGTTTGATTTTGAGAGTTAAAAATAAAAAATAAAAAATAAAAAAAAGGAGGCTAGCACATGTAAGTTACACTCACTCTCTACCTTTCTCCAACCCCTTTTCTCCTTCTTACCCTATCTTTGAATATGTCTTTTTAAGTATGTAATATGATGATATGCATGGCAATGGATTGGGTGTTTGAGGGTTTGCACGAAAAAGAGGTTTTTGTTTTGCTTCTTCTTCTCTTAAACACACTACTGGAGCTTTCTACTAATTTTGAAAAATACCAAACCTTCATGAACTCAAGACCTATTTTTATGGTGTAATATTTGATGAGTGTAGAGAATGTGTGAGCTTTGGTAGAGCCTAACTAAGTGTTTTGGTAGCCTAAAAGCTTCTTTCAAGGAACGGAAAGTCAGTCCCTGATTAACATTTTCCTGCAACAAGAGGAAAAATGAAGGATAGAGGGTGGAGGCCGGTCCTGCACAAGCATGGTGGTCAAGGAGGCAGAGTTTCAACCCCAGATAATGAGATACATACGATCTTTGTGGATAACCTACCAAAATCCATGGATCCAAAAGGGTTGTATAAAGTATTCACCAACTATGGGATTGTAAAGGATGTGTTCATTTCCAACAAAAGAAGAAAGTTGACTAGATCAAGGTTTGGCTTTATACGACATGCTTGTCCAGTGGCAGCGAATATGGCGATCCAAAAAACTCATGGAATCTGGTGTGACAATAGAGCTTTGAAAGTAAAAGGAGCAGATTTTGTTCAAGGAAATGAGGAAAATCAGAGACCACTAATCACATCTATTGGAAGAAGGGCTATTATCCAAACCAGCAAAGCCTCAAATATGATACAAAGGGGAAAATCTTATGCCCAAGCAGTGAGTGGACAAGGGCTGGTATCAACTGCGAACATAAATATACATGCTTTCGAGGAAGGTAATGGCTGGCTTTATGATGGTGTGATTGTTCGATTGAAACCTCAACACTTTGTAGCGGAGTTTAAAGAGGAACTGAAGAACAGAGGAATGAGAGATGTCCAGGTTAGAGATGGTGGTGGCAGAGACATTGTGTTAACCTTTGAGTTAGTGGGAACCATGAAAGAGAACCTCAAAATAATGGAGGGGTGGATCCAGATATGGAGTGAATCAACCAAGGAATGGCAACAGGGATGACCATCGACCAGGAAGGACTTATTTGGCTTACTTGTTATGGAGGACCATTGAATCTTTGGAGCAGCAAAACATTTAGTAGTATTGAAAGGTTGTGGGGGGAAGTCATAGGCATTGATGAGGACACAACCAGAATGAATTCTTTTCACAGTGGAAAGGTGAGGATTGCTACAAAATGTATGGAGTCCATAAATACAACAATCACCTTGAGTTACAAGGGAATAACCTACCCAGTCAAAGTCTGTGAAGACCAGGTGGTGATTTCAGAGGTGATATACAAGCAATGAAAATGTTATAGTGAGCAGCAAAAATGAGAAAATTCAACTTCCCATGGTGATGAACAAGAACATGGATCTGTTGTGGAAAGCAAGAATGGTGAAGATGAAGCTGATGTAGAGGGCTAGGTTGGAGGTGAGCTGGACATAGGAGGTGCTGAGGAGGTAAGGGGTCGGGGGCAAGACATAATGAACATACAGCCATTGATGGACAAGATATGGGACTAAGCATGTCTAGGGTTAAGGAGACTATCATGACCATAGGCTAGACAGATTGTATGCAGAAGTAAGCTGGAGGTAAAGAGGGAGCATGCGGGACTCAGTCAGTTAAATCATTGCTAAACCATATACAGATTCAAACTAAAGGTAACTAGATAGTTGAAGATGGAGTTGTTACTGCAGGTTTTATGAGGAGTCTTAGTGGGCCTGAGAAAAATGGACCTGCGCTTAATATTGAGGTGTTATTAAGTAAGGCCCATGTCATAGAGTGTGGGAAAATTTTGGGCCATAGATCATCTGTGGTAAGTGACCCAAAGGATCAGCCAACACAGGAGGGTGAAGATCATACCAGTAGGGGGAATGCAACCCAAGACAGAGTTGGAAAGGTGTCTCACTATGTGGTAAACTGTAAGAATACAGTGGCAGCTCAAAAAAAGGAAAGTTAACACAAAAGATAAAGCAAAAGGGATTGTGAAATATCAGAGGAAGAGAAAAGGAAATCTACAAATTGGGGTTGGATCAGTCATGAACTTCAAGAAAGGGGCTATATTTAGGTTGGCAGCTGTAGCAATCTCTCTATCCATGGCAAGCGAATCTGGTGGTGGACAGCTGCTACTTAATGAGGCAAAAGCATCTTTACAAATTGGGAAGATACTTGGGATGGACTGTAAAGGTAATAAGGAGGAAGTGCTCAGCAAATTGATGGAGCTGGAAGCAAAAGATAAGGAGGTGTTAGGTCAAAGGGATAACAAGGCAGATTAATTGTATTTGCCCTGGTGTCTTGGAGTGTAAATCTGTTTTAATGAAGATCTTATCTTGGAATATTAGAGGGCTAGGCAAGCCTATTAAAAAAAGAAAAATCAAAAAACTTCTATTTGAGAGGAATGTGGATATGGCACTACTTCAAGAAACAAAGAGATCAGCTATCACTGAGGATTTTGTCAGATTTTGTTGGCCTGGAGATCAGATGGCATATATGGTTGTGGACTCAAAGGGTGCAGCTGGTGGATTACTCTGCATCTAGAATCCACAAGTGTTTCAACTACTGGACTGCTGCAGTAACAGAAATTTTATCATTCTATCAGGTACTCTCTATACAAGTCTAGCCCGTGTTATTGTAAATGTATACGGTCTAACTAATGATGCTAGTGGGAAAGGGGTATGGGAAACTTTGAAGAATTTAAAGAAAAGTTTTGTAAATCCTTGGTGTTTGGGGGGTGATTTCAATGAGGTAAGGAAATTATCTGAGAGGATGGGTTGTTCTCAAAGGAGTCAGGGTATGAAAGACTTTAATGAGCTAATTAATAATCTAGAAGTGTGTGACATACCAATGTTGGGGAGAAAGTTCACTTGGGGTAACTCTCAGGAAGGTGTCAAATGGAGTAGGCTAGATAGGTTCTTACTCAATCCAGATTGGTTGCAGAAATTCAACTTTAAACTGTAGGGCTTACCAAGAAGGCTCTCAGATCATTGTCCTATTTTACTGATAGAAGATGAGAGGGATTGGGGACCAAAGCCATTTAGGTTTCTCAATGCCTGGACCCTCTATCCAAATTTTAAAACTTTTGTGCAGAAAATGTGGGCTGAATCTTATATAGATGGCTAGGTTGGATTCAAATGTTTAAGGAAACTGAGATCACTTAAAGTCGTATTGAAAAGATGGAACCTTCAAGTTTTTGGTAAGGTGGACTTTAAACTTAAGCAACTGGAGGAAGAACTACATGACTTGGATTTGGCAATTGAACAAAGGTTACTCACTGATACAGAGATAAGTAGGCGAAGGGAGGCCAAAGGAGAAGCATGGAAATTGAGTAAAATGGTGGAATGGCTATGGTTGCAAAAGTCTAGAGTTAATTGGGTATTAAAAGGGGACAGAAATACAAAATTCTTCCATGTTATGGCTTCCTCAAGAAGGAATAGGAATGCATTGTGCTTAATTGAGGTCAATGGGGTTTTGAAGGAAGATCCGGATGAAATAAGAATTGAAGTTTTGGATCACTTCCAGAGGCAGTTTACAGAAACATGGTTCAATAGGCCAAGCTTATCTAGTCCTTTTAAATCAATTGGGGGTGAAAAGGTGCGAGTTGCTATGGAAGCTGAGTTCCCAGAATCAGAAGTAGTGGCAGTAATTAAAAACTGTGATGGTAACAAGGCTACAGGGTTTGATGGCTTTAATCTTATGATGATCTAGAAGTGCTAGCAGATAATCAAAGGGGATGTGATGCAGTTCATGAGAGAGTTCTATACCAATTCAAAGTTTGTGCTTGGTATTAATAGCTCATTTGTAGCTTTGATTCCAAAGAATGACAATCCTTCTAGTCTCAGTGATTTCAGGCCTAGTAGTCTCATTGGTTCATTGTACAAAGTGCTTTCTAAAGTTTTATCTAGTAGGATTAAAGAAGTATTACCCAAGATCATTAGTGACTCTCAATCAGCTTTCATAGGGGGTAGAAGCATTTTAGATGGTATCCTGGTTGCTAATGAAATAGTTGACGGTTTGAAGAAGAAACAGAAGCAAGGCCTTGTCGTAAAACTTGATTTTGAGAAAGCATACGATTCAATTAATTAGGAGTTCCTCTTCTCCGTGTTATCAAACTTTGGATTTGGCTCAAAATGGGTTAACTGGATGAAGGAGTGTGTTTCAACAGCCAAAGTTTCTATCTTGGTGAATGGATCACCTACAGCTGAGTTTAGTCCCCAAAGGGGTCTAAGACAAGGTGACCCATTATCTCCTTTTCTCTTTAATATAGTGGCTGAGGGTCTCAACATACTGTTAAACAGAGCTGTCCAGTCTGGTTTGATTAAGAGTGCAATAGTTGGTTCAAGTGACCTTATTATTACTCACTTACAGTTCGCTGATGACACAATTCTGCTTTGTGAGACGAAAAGGGAGGAGGTGCTTAATATCAAAAGAATATTGAGGTATTTTGAAATATTGTCTGGGTTAAAGATCAACTACATAAGAGTGTGGTGTGTGGACACTACAAGAATCTACCCTTTTAGCGACCACTTTCCGCAACCAATATAAAAGTTGGTAGCTAAAAGTTACCTTTTGGCGACCAAATATTAATTAGTAGCGAATGATCATTATTTTTGGCGACCAAATATGAGTTAGTGGCAGAAGGTCATATTTTGGAGACCAAAAAATGAGTTGGTCACAAAAAGTGGTATGCTTTTGGCTACCAACTACAAATTTGGTCGCGGAAGGTCACATTTTGGCGACCAAAAAATAAGTTGGTCGCAGAAGATCAAAAATAAGTTGGTTGGGGAATTGGCAACCAAAATTTTAGTCGCCAAAAACTTATTTTCCCCGACTAAAAATATTTTAGTTGTCGTATATTGAGTTTTGGCTACTAAAACAATTTAGTCATCGAATGGAAAATAAATTTTTTTTTTCTTTGGCGACCAAAAATTTGGTTGCCAAAAACTTATTTTCAGCAACAAAAAAAAAAAAATTAGTCGCCAAATTAGTACTTTTAGCGACTAATATTTTAGTCGCTGTAGACACCCCATTTTTGACCGACCTTAAGACTCAGACGTCATCGATTGAGCGCTCAGTGATTGTGTATGTTGTGCTTGTTTCAAGTTTCCGGAGTTTCGGCTGGGTGCCTTGCCTCCGGGCCTTTGAACTCTTTGTGTTTTGGCTCGGTTTGCGGACCAAGCCTTGTTTCTCTTCCATGGAGGAAGGAAGTGGTCTTGTAGACCACCTTTTTGTGGTCGTAGACCACTTTTCGCGTTTGGAGACCAGTTTTCGATTTTCAGAGCTTCAGCCGCGCGCCTTGTCTCGGGACCACTTAACGTTCTCCGTTTGGTGTGGTTTTTGGACCATACCTTGTTGCCTCTGTCTAGAGGGACACTGTGATCCGGGAGACCACTTTTGTGGTCGTGCACCACTTTTGATGCCCGTAGACTAGTTTTCGAGGCTTCCGGCCGCGCGCCTTGCCTCTCGAACTTTCGTCTTGCATCCTTTTTGGTTTGTTTTTGGCACAAACCTTGTTTTCCTTGTTTGGAAGGTGGTACAAGGGTGGGAGACCAGCTCTTCCCCTTGGAGACCACTTTCCTCCCCGCTAGCCAGTTTTCTGGTCGGCCAACTGTTTTCCTTGGTCTTTGGGCCACATTTTCTGGTCAACCACCACACCACTGCATTGTTTTCATGCTGCTGACCATCTCCCGCCATGGCCGACCAGTTTTCTTCTTGGAAGACCACTTGTGGTGGTCGGCAGACCACTTCAAGTAGCTGGCCGACCACTTCAAGTGGTCGACTGCTTTTCATCACCTTTTTGGAGATATTTTCATCTAGCTGGCACAGTTGGAAGGCACTAAAGCCATCCTCCATACACGTGTATGGAGGGATGGCCTTGGACCCTAAGCTTGTCCAACAAGCTTGAGTTTGGTTATCTATAAGAGAGAACCTCCCCCCTCCTCCTCCAGGTTCAATTTTTTGGGCTTGGAAGATATAGATACACTTTTGTCTCTATCTTGCTCTTGTTCTTCATTTTGTGCCTTAAAAGTGTAGTTTTACCACACTTTAACAAAAACACACACTCAAACACCATCCTTTTGTTGCTGAGGCTTCTTGAGGTTTGTTTTGGAGTTTTTAGGTTGGTTTGAGTTTAAAAAAGCGGCTGGAGTTGTGGTTTTGAAAGTGAAAACAGATTTTTGAAAAGAAGTGCCAAACATAGACTGCTTTGCCAGATACAGAGTCGCCACCTAAGTATTTTATTTTGGGAAATTTAGGAAACCCTGTCTCGGTGCCAAAGGCCACGTGTCCGTCATCACCAAAGTTGTCTTGGCTCGGGAGCTTGGGTACGATCGGGGAAGGTCAGCTATGAGCACCCCCTTTCGCCCGGTCCGAAGACCGGCCTCTACTAACCATGATATCCGATTTTGAAAACATTATGTGTTCTTGTTCCGGTTCTTATCCTAGATTTACTATGTTATGCGCACAGCAAACAAGTATAGACTAGACCACCTAATTTGGAAACAAGCATTGCACATCCGTTTGTTTTGAAAATGCTTTGGAATTTGCTACTCGCAAGTAGGCTAAAACACGGATTTCAACGAGTTTTTCCAACTCAAACAATCCAACCTTCACCCACAGGCAATCAAGCAGTTTATCTCATATAAGCATTTAGCCACATGGTAATCATGTTGTCATGTTGACATTCACACGCATGCGAGATGCTAAAGCATAAATACTTACATTGTACTCCGTGCCAAAACAATAAACTGGTTAGCAAACATGCATGTCCTAGTTCATGTTAAGTGGCTAATGCAACAAATACAGGATGTGATTAGGAGGGGCTCGGCAAACCCTAAAGTGGCATGTGAAATGCTACAATTATCACGTATTCAATTTGGAATTGAAAATACAATGTAGTTTGTATGATGTACCGAGCCTGGTGCATGCAAGACAAATGCATGGATGCACGCATGCATGGCATAAGGTATGCTAATTTAAACGTGCCCTAATACTAACCATCAAAGCAGGTAAATAAAAGGGGGAAAGAAGTGGAGGTTGGAAGACATGCACACACACGCACCCACACTTATTACAGATTCGCCCTCGCTCGGAGGGACCAAAAGAATAATACAAATTAATTAACTACGCAAGCTAATTAAATATTACAAATTGCCTAATTAGTTAACGACTAACTAAACTAGGAAAAACAATAAACCGCCTCGGGAGGAGAGCCTGATGCAACGCATGCTCGGGTCCTGCTCGGAATTGCACCGCATGGCACATCCGTTTGTTTTAGAAAATGCTTTGAAATTTGCTACTCGCAAGTAGGCTAAAGTACGGATTTCAACGAGTTTTTTCCAACTCAGGCAATCCAACCTTTACACACAGGCAATCGAACAGTTTATCTCACATAAGCAATTAGCCACATGGTAAGCATGCTGCCATGTTAACACTCACATGCATGCGAGATGCTAAAGCATAAATACTTACATTGTACTCCATGCCAAAACAATAAACTAGTTAGCAAATATGCATGTCCTAGTTCATGTTAAGTGGCTAATGCAACACATGCAAGGATGCAGTTAGAGTAGGCTCGGCTAACCCTAAAATGGCATGTGAAATGCTACAATTATCACGTATTCAATTTGGAATTGAAAATACAATGCAGTCTGTATGATGTACCGAGCCCGGTGCATGTAAGACAAATGCATGGATGCACGCATGCATGGCATAAGGTATGCAAATTTAGACGTGCCCTAATCTACCATCATAAGCAGGTAAATAAAAGGGGGAAAGAAGTGGAGGTTGGAAGACATGCACACACACGCACCCACACTTATTACAGATTCGCCCTCGCTCGGAGGGACCAAAAGAATAATACAAATTAATTAACTACGCAAGCTAATTAAATATTACAAATTGCCTAATTAGTTAACGACTAACTAAACTAGGAAAAACAATAAACCGCCTCGGGAGGAGAGCCTGATGCAACGCATGCTCGGGTCCTGCTCGGAATTGCACCGCATGGCACATCCGTTTGTTTTAGAAAATGCTTTGAAATTTGCTACTCGCAAGTAGGCTAAAGTACGGATTTCAACGAGTTTTTTCCAACTCAGGCAATCCAACCTTCACCCACAGGCAATCGAACAGTTTATCTCACATAAGCAATTAGCCACATGGTAAGCATGCTGCCATGTTAACACTCACATGCATGCGAGATGCTAAAGCATAAATACTTACATTGTACTCCATGCCAAAACAATAAACTAGTTAGCAAATATGCATGTCCTAGTTCATGTTAAGTGGCTAATGCAACACATGCAAGGATGCAGTTAGAGTAGGCTCGGCTAACCCTAAAATGGCATGTGAAATGCTACAATTATCACGTATTCAATTTGGAATTGAAAATACAATGCAGTCTGTATGATGTACCGAGCCCGGTGCATGTAAGACAAATGCATGGATGCACGCATGCATGGCATAAGGTATGCAAATTTAGACGTGCCCTAATCTACCATCATAAGCAGGTAAATAAAAGGGGGAAAGAAGTGGAGGTTGGAAGATATGCACACACACGCACCCACACTTATTACAGATTCGCCCTCGCTCGGAGGGACCAAAAGAATAATACAAATTAATTAACTACGCAAGCTAATTAAATATTACAAATTGCCTAATTAGTTAACGACTAACTAAACTAGGAAAAACAATAAACCGCCTCGGGAGGAGAGCCTGATGCAACGCATGCTCGGGTCCTGCTCGGAATTGCACTGCCATGCATAGACTGCCTCTGTTTTCCCTGCTCTGCCCTTCTGAAGATTGTCAAAGTCTCAGAGATGCTTCTTCAGATACTTGGGATCACCATCGGCTGAGTAGAATGGCCACCGGCTGCAGCATGTGATCATCGGCTGGAAATGAGGTTGTCGGCCACCAATACATTGCCGGTTGGCACTAAATATTGCCGGCCGGCAAACAATTCCTGCAGAACCTGCAACTCACAGCAGCAGAGGGCAAAATCTTGCATGGCAATACAATTCAAGCAATGTATGCACCAATCATGCCCCTTATCATGTTTGTGACTCAAAGGAACATGTGCCTTGATTCTCGGACCATCAATCACGCATTTCCATGCATGATGGCCCAAAGAATCAAGCATGCACTTTCATGTCAAATGAAATGCAAACAATCAAACCGAGGCCCAATCCTTATCACTAAATCAAGGGACAAGGTATGCATGCAAAGTACAATGCATCCTAGGCATGTTAGCTAATATGCAACATGATCATGAGGGCAAGCATGCAAGCATGAACATGGACAATGTACAAACATGTAGGGTAAGCATGCAACCAAGCAAAAGATGGTCTTAAACATGAATTAGGCAGCTCTAGTTAGGCCCAAAACAGTGGCCATGCACCAAGGAATTGGGATCAAACATACATACACACATGCAAGTAAGTTGGACCAATACTTAGGCACTAAACAAGTAACTCTCAAGCACACTTGAAAAGAGCATAATGCGGACAATTAGCATGCAATATAAGCTTTGAAAATCATGTTATAGAAGGTGCCAAACCAACTCAAATGAAGCAAACATTAGCATGCAAATGGCCTAAGTACTTGAAACAAGTCAAGGAGGCAATGGACTACACTTAGTATACCCTCACATGGCAAGACTTAAGCGACCAAAAACAGAGTTTTAGCACACCAAACAAAGCCCAAAAGACCACCTAGATGGCATCTAAATGGTTTGAATTCAAAGGCATGTACAAATGCTAAAACATGGAGCGTACAAGACAAGCTTTCAAAGCTTCAAAGAGGCATCCGAGGCAAGCATATGAGCATGTCAAAGGGACTGAAATGATGTGCTAAGTGGTTCCAAACCGCTAAATTAATGCAAGCAATACATGCTACATATTCACATACTTGAAACATACAAGCTAAAATACAAAGGAGCCATACCAAGCATGCCAAGATCGACTCAAACAATTATGGATAGACCTAACATGGCCAAATAAGCACAAAACCTTCACAAGGCTAAGCCTAAAACATGCTAGAACAAAGGCTAACAACCTAAGGCATATTAGGGGCTTAACATGGCATTATATGGTAGGTATGCTAAGCATGCATGGTGTACCAAAACCAACTTAATACAAAGTTAAATCATGACAATATAAGCATAAAATACAGCCATGGCATGATCAACAAAAGCCTAAGCTAGATGCCCCCTTAAGAGGCTAAAAATGGTCCTTTTCAAGGACAACAAGGAGAGGGGGTGGCCCTCCTCTTTTTGAGACTTTAAGGCACCATCTTCACCACTGAAATCCCTCAAGATTTCAGTGGTGAAGAGGCCCAAACACCAAAGTCCCGAAACTTGCACAAAATAGCACAAAAATGAGCCTTACAAGACTTAAAAGGGGTCAAACTCCTCCAAACCACAAAACACTCTTAACAAACAATCAAGAGGGCTTAAAAACAGAACTTTTTTGTATTATACACTAAGCACAAAAATAGTTCTAAGATAGGTAGAAAAGCAATGCAAAGATGGGGTAAAAAGGACTAGTTTCTTACCCTTGAAGCCTTTCTTCAACAATGATGATCTTGTTGCTTCTTCAAGCTCAAATCCAGCCAAGAACACTAAGAACAAACCTCTGATCCTTCAAAAGCCAAGGAAAGGTGAAAGACTAGGTGTTTGTGTGCAATAGTATGGACAAAAGCACCTAGAACATAAACAAGGGAGATATAGAGATAGGTTATGTATGGAACTCAAACCCTAAAACCAGAGCTTCTCCTCTGTGTTTTTCTCACAAAATTTTTCTAACCCTAAGGCCAAGAGAGGAGCCCTCCTCTTATAGGCCAACAAATTTGTAAAGCTTGTTCAATAAGCTTACAAGGGGGGCATCCCTCCATACACGTGTATGGAGGGGAACCAAATGCCACACAGCTGTCCTAAAATATCTGCAAAAGTAGATGAACAGTAGTCGGTTGCTCAAAATTGCCATTTTGACAAAATGGACTGCCGACCAGCAATATATATTGCCGATGGCAACAAAAACCAGCCGGTGGCCTCTAGCCATGGCCGGTGATGCGTGGGGATGCCTCACAAGGCATTCCCTGCCCTTCCAAGGCAAAACACAAGTGTTTGGTGCAAAACCAGACACAAAACGGTCGAGTTCGGAGATCCTGAGACAAGGCGCGTAGCCGAGACCTCCGGGAACTCCAAACGAACACAAACATGGATAATCACCGGGTGTTCCAACGGTGACGTCCAAGTCTTGAGGACGGTCAAAAATGGGGTGTCTACAGTTGCCCCTCTTTGACAGAACTCGAAAGTCATAACAATGACGGGAGTGAATGTCAAAGCCCAGAGACGACCCATTTTTGACAAGGCCGAAGACTTGAACAAACATGCAAGGCAAACAACGTATGCGCCCGAAGGCAGGGGCAAAATGCAAGACAATGCAAGAAGCCGAGCATAACTTATGATCATGCAAAGAAAGCTGTAACGAAGCACGCATGCGACAGTTTTAAGCCAGTATACACCAGACTACACTACAATGCAGAAAGGGTGTAAGAGAATTATGTAATTCTCGATACGTCTCACGCGGAGGATACAATACCTGTGCGGTTCGTCCGGTTGCACCGGCCTCAAATGAACCATACATACAATATCGTGCCTGTAAAGAAAAACAAACTTAACAGGTACAATGTCGTTAGGAACATGCATGACAATGCAATGATGAATGCAAAATGATATGCACTATATACAAAACTACGTATAAACAATGCAAATGATATGCAATGCAATCGAATCATGATTCAATCATGAGCGGTTCGAAACCACACAAATGTCAAATAGATTGATGAAAGTAACAGGTCCGTCTACCATAGAAAAGGTGCCGCGATCCTCAAACCAACATACCAGCGTGGAAGAGGCGGGTACACATGCAGAACTATGGGTAATATAGACGGACGCAAGAACGAGTATTGGGTGGAATGACATAAGTGGGGTGACGACCCGCTGAGGAAAGAACAATGATCCTAATGCCGGATGCAATAATTACACTACAATGTAATATCTACAATGGATATGGCGTGCAGCCAAAACCGTATCTTGCCTAGAAAAGGCATGTACACGTACAAGCCATATCTAACACAGAAAAGGTGCCGCCGCCCTCAAACCAACATACCAACGTGGAATAGGCGTGCACACATGCAGAACTGTGTTTTGACGTGAAAAGTAAGGGCACATACCAGACCAAGCTTAACAAGGAAAGGCGCAAGCCATAGATGGAGGGTGATGCAGTGAATGCATGCAACTAAAATGCGATATTTACAAATATGCACTAGATGGATACAATGATGCATGACAATGCAACTATAATGCAATATTTTACAGTGGATATGGCGTGCAGGCCAAACCAAATCTTGCCTAGGAAAGGCATGTACGCATACAAGCCATGTCTAACACAGCAAAGGTGCCGCAACCCTCAAACCAACATACCAACGTGGAATAGGCGCGTACACATGCAGAACTGTGTTTTGACGTGAAAAGTAAGGGCACATACCAGACCAAGCTCAACAAGGAAAGGCGCAAGCCATAGATAGAAGATGATGCAATGGATGCATGCAACTAAAATGCGATATTTACAAATATGCACTAGATGGATACAATGATGCATGACAATGCAACTATAATGCAATATTTTACAGTGGATATGGCGTGCAGGCCAAACCAAATCTTGCCTAGGAAAGGCATGTACGCATACAAGCCATGTCTAACACAGCAAAAGTGCCGCAACCCTCAAACCAACATACCAACGTGGAATAGGCGCGTACACATGCAGAACTGTGTTTTGACGTGAAAAGTAAGGGCACATACCAGACCAAGCTCAACAAGGAAAGGCACAAGCCATAGATGGAGGGTGATGCAGTGAATGCATGCAACTAAAATGCGATATTTACAAATATGCACTAGATGGATACAATGATGCATGACAATGCAACTATAATGCAATATTTTGCTGGGGAAAATGCAATGGATGGTAAATGCAATATTTACAGTGGAAATGCATGACAATGCACCATATTACGATGAAATGCATGACAATGCGGCATTTACAATGCAATGCATGTTGTTTTTGTTTTTTTTTTTGAAATGTATGACATATGCACTACCTACGATGATGCATGATAACGCGGCATTTACAATGCAATGCATGACAATGCGGTATTTACAATGCAATGCACCGAAGGTCTTGCACCTTCCAAGGATTTAAGGTCTCCTAGACCGTGTTGCAATGCGGTAAGGGTTTCGCACCCTCCAAGGATTTAAGGTCTCCTAGACCGTGGTGCAATACGGTAAGGGTTTCGCACCCTCCAAGGATTTAAGGTCTCCTAGACCGTGCGTGTTTAAGGTCTCGCCAGACCTATTTGGGGCAATGCATGAATTGAGATGCGGTGCACAAGACAGTGCGATGCGCAAGATCGCGTGATGGAATGCATGCCAAATGTAATGAGGTGCGCAAAACAGCGCGGTGCGTTAAACAACGCGAGTGAAGGTCTTGTACCTCCCAAGGATTTTAGGTCTCCTGGACCGTTGTGCAAAACGATGCACAATGCAAGTGAGACACGCATGCCATGAAGGAATGTAAAATGATGCGAATGGGACACGCATGCCTCAAGGGTTGGAAAATGATGCAAATAAGACACGTATGCCTCAAGGATTTGAGGCACGCGCGCCTCAAAGGATGTAAAATGAAATGCATGATAATGTGAATGAACTCGAATGCGTGACAATGCATGTTTTCCTTTTGAAATGCATGACAATGCAAATGGACTTGAATGCGTAATAACGCACGTGCTTTGGAAAGCATGGTAATGCATGGTAAGGGGATGCACGACAACGCGAACGATGCGCGAGGCGGCGTATGTATTGAAATGCATGACAATGCTTGTAATAAAAATGCAATGACAATTCATGAGAAATGTGCATGACAATGCAAGGGGTGCGTGTTACAACGCGTGTAGTATGTGCATAACAATGCAACTATGAGGCGCACGACGGCGCGATGCAACGCACCAAAATAGTGTGATGAACGCGTGCAACGCGCACGGGGCAACTTTGAATCTTGCAAAAGGCAAAAGGGTACAGAAGGATACATCATTGCATGAATTTGAGTGCCAAGCACAGAAGACGCGGTCCGAGGTCAAAACGGAGGCCGGTTGAGCATCGGAGATGCACTTTCTTGCACTTTCTTGAGCTATGAAGACCAAAAACTACTCATATGGCCTAAACAAGGCTTTGGGAACACCACCGGCTAGAAGGGGAAGCCACCGGTTGCAAAATATTTTCATCGGCACAATATTCTGCCGGCCGGCACAAAATGTTGCCGATCGGCAAAAAGTCCCTGAGTCGGGGCAGATTCGACATTTCACCAAGGGTCTTTTAAAATAGGGTTTCTAAACCCTATTTCTCACTTCCTCCTTAGCCGAAAAACACTCCTCTCTCTCTCTAGAGCCTTTTTCCTTCCTCATTTCCTCGCTTTCTTTGCGTTCTACGCCCGTTTCGTCGTCGGATTCGCGATTTCTTTCGCGTTTCGGACATTTTCAACCGAACAAATCTTTGTTTCGGTACCTTTTTCACCATTTCCACCTTTTTGGGGTTTGCTCCCCTCACTTTCCTCTTGATTTCCGTACCTTTTTCACATCCCGGCTTTTCCGGCCATTTCCGACCCTCTCGGGGTTGACTTTTCGGTTGACTTTCCATATTCTAGCCCGGTTTTCCTCCCTCCGGCTATTTTCTCATCATCCTTGACATGGCCGACGATATTCTACGCGGTGGGACTCCCTCGGATCACGAGATGGATCCTGGGGTTGAGCTCCTACCTTTGAGCGAGCGCCCGTTTGACCCGGCAACCTACCGGCCGGCGATTCACGTTCTGCCACCCGACGGACTGCGCCAGTTCAGGAGTTTCGACATGGCGTTGGATCCCAAGCTTCTGCTACGTGAGCCAGCCTCTCACCTATCCTTCGGCGCTTCCGAGGTAACTTTCTTTCTCTGTTTTATTTTCTGCAATGTAGAAGGTTAAACTGTTAACTGCCATAGCTGATTACAGTCTTTAACTGCTTAGTTCCGATACACTGATACACTGTATATTGTAGTTGATTACAAACACACTTGCAACTGATTATCTGCTCAAGACTCACACGTGCGCACACACTGCACTAGCCTTGAACCGCTCAACACACGGCACACACCGTATTTTACTGCAAACACCGACACCCGATACCTGTTTGAATATGAAAATATGCACGCATGCCACATTTGCACTGAACCACTCAAACACGCTGACGCATCACACGTTGTAGTTTACTGTAAACACACCGGCACTTGGTATCTATTCGAACTTGAAAATACGCACGCATGCCAAATTTGCACTGATTTTGACTGTTTCTTCAAAACTGTACATTTTATATTGCTTCGCAACTACTTGCTTGAAAACAGGGAGATTCCCATACCATCCGCGGGTATGGGAACACTGTCGCTCGTGAGTGGTACACCGAGCTACCCGATGCAGTTTGCCATATCGTGGACCAGGCCGGCTTTGGCGCATTCTGCAGGGGACTCTCCAGGCTCACTACATGCAGACCTCTCCTTGCCGCTCTGGTGGAGAGGTGGTGAGACACCACCGGTTCATTTCATTTTTCTGCGACGGGGGACATGACGATGACCCCTTATGATTTCTCGATGCTCACAGGCATCGGGGTAGGGGGTGATCCGATCCCCTTTGATACGGATATAGATGAGTGGACCGCGGCTCAGATCTACTTGCTCGGCAAGCTGCTGCCTCTGGTGCGTCCCGGCTTCGTCCGATATTCTTGGTTTAAGGTGCAGTTCAGGGTCCAGCCCACCCTTGTTGGTGCAGCCCCGATGACTCAGGAGGCCGTGGAGAGATACGCACGCGGCTTTCTCATGTTCCTGTTTGGGACGACCATTTTCGCCGACCGGGCGAACACCGTGCCTCTCTGCTTGCTCAGTGCACTGGTGGACGTCAGAGATATCTTACGTTACGACTGGGGTGGCGCTGCTCTGGCCACTCTCTACGGATATATGAGCTCAACTTCCCGCGGCAGTGGACAGTTGCTCGGGGGCTACTGGCGTGTTTGGGAGGTACATTTCTTTTTCTGCCTTTCATTTCTGTTCTATATTTTCTGTACTCTGCACACTGCACACACTGTAGTCTGCTTTATACTTGCTGTATACTGTACACACGGTACACACATACTCTGCTTTACACTGACTGTACACTGCTCACACTGTAGACTCTGCACAATACACTGCACAACACACGGCTCTGCTATTTCTGCTTTTTATTCTATATTCTGCTTTATCTGATAAATGCACTGGTATTTGCTCTGCAGTTGTGGGTTTATGCCTACTTTCCTAGGCTTGCTCCTGTACCTGATGCAGAGACCCCTCTCGTCGTCCCATTCTCGCGCCGCTTCGACGGGAGGTGCATGCGGAGGCCTCGAGAGACATTTAGCTTCTTCCGCCGCTACTTCGACACCATCACCCCTGCAGAGGTATGTTTTACTTGCAGTTCATTAAGCTTCGTCTTTTCACTGCATATTTCAATAACAGTAGATAACGAACTGTATTTCAATTTCAGATCACTTGGCAGCCGTGGGCTCCACTGCCAGCCGTGATGCGGGATCGGTTTGCCGGTGCCGATGAGACCTCGAGTTTCCGGATTCTACTGGAGGGCTCGGTCTGTTGGGCTTGGTACCTGGGTGAGCGTTTCTTGCGTCAGACCCTAGGTTTACCGGAGCAGATAGTCCCGATGCACCCTCCTGAGCATATGAGGGATACCGAGAGATTCACCGTCGAGCAGATGGCAGACTACACCCTTGGCTGGGAGGCAGACGGCTTCAGAGGCGAGGGCGATTACTCGGAGTACATCCGGACCTTCATCATGCGACCTCTGAGCGGCGGGCCGTCGAGCAGAGAGAGAGAGGCCTGCGGTGCCAGCGGCTGGAGCGGGAGTAGGGGCTGGATGGGGAGTGTCAAGGAGAGCTCGTGTCCGTGGCAGGGGCGGAGTTCAGAGAGGGCGGGGGACCGACTGGCCTGCTCTGCCCGCTTCACTGACTTTCAGAGGGCAGGGTGGGGCGACCTACCAGATTCTCTTTGCTCCTCCACCGGCTGATCACGAGTTAGTCGGTGTCCCCGACTTGCCTCCGGTATGTATTACTTCATTCTTGTACAGTTATTCATTTCAGTTCATTTGATATTCCACAGAATATTGATGTATCCGATACTTTTGCAGGCTTCCTCCGAGTACACCCGGCAGTCATTGGAGATGAATGCCTCCATGATGGGGATGTTACAGCGGACCTTCGACCTCCTAGCCCTTTACAGCATTCCGGTATGTTCTTTCTGACCACAGCCTCAAACCATACACAAACTGCTTTGCATAATCTGATGCATGACACAACATCTGATAAACTGCTCACAGCATCTGATACACGGTACTCACACACTGCATCCTGCACTGATTTACTGCTCACGACATCCGTACAACTGTGCTCATATATTGTACTCTGTACTAATAAACTGCTCACGGCATCCACACACTGTACTCATACACTGTATTCTATACTGATTCACTGCTCACAGGCATTCTGATGTATTCGCCTTTCATGCTTTTTCAGCCTCCCTTCCAGATTCCTCCAGTGGGTGGTGCTCCGGCTGGACCTCCCATTTCTACCCGGGATGGCAGAGTATATCCCCGCACCAGAGGGGGGCGCACTCATGTCGGGAGCAGTTCGCGGGCTCCAGTTCCAGATGACGAGTCTGAGGCAGAGACAGAGGCGGAGGCAGAGTCGTCGGAGGAGGAGACCGGTGATGGCTTGGACTCAGGCTCAGACGACGATGCTCCTGGTGATGCTCCTGGGCTTCTGCCTAGGAAGAGGGCGAGGACGGACTGACAGCCCCGGAGTCATTTTGACATTTGATACAGATTTTTGCTATTTTTCTTCTTTTTGTACTTTTTCTCTTTTTGTTAGTAGTTAGGGTACTTTGTACTGCCACAGGCAGATTTTGTTTTCCTCAAAACTTTGTACTTGAAAAGATTATATGAAATGAAACAAACTTTTTTGGTCTAAAAGTTGTTGCATCTGCGCATTTCATACCTTGCACTGCATTGCTTCATATTACACCTCAAATGTAAATGATATTGATCTGTTGTCTGAAAATTGAGCACTTGTATTGTAATAATCAGACGACCATCCAACAAATAGCAAAACAACCCAAGCAAACCACTGCTTAACCTGAACACACAGCCCATACTCCACTAGGGACTAATCTGTATACAGCCCATAACACAGTATTCGATTCGTTCTGCACACAGCAAACCTTGAACAAATAGCCCCGATCTGACAAGACGGACTACGAAAGCCGAAACGGTTGCAGTTGAAACACACTCGGATGCCCCAAATTTTCCCTTTTCTTTTTTTTGTTTCGCACACAATGTAGAGAATGGCACAGCACTCTGAGCATAAACGATTTCAACTTTTGAAGAGGGATTCTGCCACCGGGGTATCGAGCCTAAAACCGAACACAGCGGGAAAGACTCAAGCAAAAGGTGAGCGACCTGGACACAACGAGGCATGCTCGGAAAAGACTCAAGACAAAAATTGAGACCGACAAATCAAAAGACACGACATACGGATGTGTTTACAAACAAAAGACCTCAGATCTCGAGGAGCCAGTTCCTCTGGGTATTATTCCCACCCTTTCTGATTTGTGGTTCTCACATCGCTCGGCCCTCAGGCTCGGTTTTTCTCTCAAAACCCTCTCGCTCACTTTTCTCTCAACTTACACCTCTCTATTCTTCAATCTCTCATTTTTTTATCCCTCCCCAGGGTGATTGATGGATGAATAGGAAGTTGCGGGTTCGTGCCCAACACTGTTAGCTCACGGCTATTTCTTCCGGTGGATAGAGGGCTCTTCTGGCGAGTATGTTGTCGGCGGGGAACAGACAGAAAACCTGACTCAATTGCGCCCCTAGTTCGTCACTTTGACCATTTTTTGTTTTCTTCCTAAAACAAGTTTTGTCCAAAATGAGAGTTGGATTAACATACTTGTTCGAATTTTGATTTGAAAATGATACAAGTCAGGCTGCGAGCACTGAAAATTTTCCTTTTTGGGTCCAAGAAGATGGTCCGGTTTTGGAAAATGAAATAGTTTTCGAGAAAATAGTCAACTTCAGTAAAAATTTTCAAAAACTAATTTTGCAAACAACCAAAGCTCGACGAGCGCGGAACTTACCCTCGAGATGCGCAACCTTGGATCGGGGGCAATGGGAAATTGCCCCTTGCTTAAAGGGGGCACATGGCAACGGAAAGTTGCCCCTGGTTTGGACGGCAACTCAGGGCAACTTACGACAATGCATGGCAACGGAAAGTTGCCCCTTGTCTGGACGGTGCCGCAGCATTTTCGTAAACGGTCTTTATTGACGACGACTGATCTCCGAAGGCGACGGTCTGAACCAATATATGGACACAGTCACTGTAAGAGCGATGGTGGCTGGACTTCAGGATGAAGTTGCCTATGTATCCCAAACATGGGAATCAAGCCTACGTAGTTCACGGTTGTTACAACCGGATTGTCGGATGCAGAGGAAGCAAGGATGATCAAAACCATTACATGGACTGAGGTGCTTATGAAAGCGTTGGGGGCTGGACTTCAAGATGAAGTTGCCTACGTATCCCAAACATGGGAATCAAGCCTTACGTAGTTCCGGTTAAGGTACACTCGGGTATTAACCTTCACTTTTAGGCTCTAACTTTTGCCAAGGCGCCTGTTGCAGGTTTTCGACCTTGCGAGCTTCTTTTTCTTTTTCTTTTCAATTCTTTTCTTCCTTCTTTTTTTTTTCTTTTTCAATTTTTCTATTTTCGTATTTTTTCTATTTCTTTTTTTCTTTTTTTTTCTTTTTTTTGTTTTTCTTGCTCTAACTTTTGCCTGGGTCGCCCTTCCGGGTTTTCGGCCCAGCGAGCCTCTCAAAGGGTAAAAACGTAACAAGTCCATGCTAAAATGGTTTTTGAAATTGAAGCCCTCTGTATCCGCGAGAACGACTACTGTGTTGATTTGCAGAAGAATCCATCATGGTTGCTTCACGAGCCTCTTCCGGTGAGATCTGATCTTCTTAATCTGGTTTTGGCGCCTCTTGCTCGAGGGCTGCTTCAAATTGGGCCACACAAGCCTCACATGGCAGTTAACTGTTGAACGTTTTGAACGGATTCCAGGTTCAAAACAGATAAATTGAATCTCGAAGCTGAGAGCGATCCTAGGCTGCACAATCTCAAGAGCAATTCCACACAGGTCTTCACAAGACCGCGCAAAACATTTTGTTTCTGAAAGTTTTTAAGAAAGCGACAAATCGCTCGCGCAAAAGATAGTGTGGAACCAGTCTGGATCGAGCCAGGGTCCTTCTCAGTACTCACACCGACAAGCATGATTTCATTCATTAAAAGCTTAGTACGCCTCTCTTTCCCTCCAGAATGATCAAAGTTTTGCCAAAACCCGAGGAATTGCTTCCTCTTCGTTTTCATCACCGCAGTGTTCGAAAAGGGTTTTTATGAAAAGTTTAGGTCATTACAACGATGTTTAAGGCACAAGAGAGTAGGTGGTATGTACTGTCATTCTATTCACATCCCCTGGCATAACTAGCTCAAATAGCAAACAAGCACGAGAACATGATAGCCGCAGCTGTTTCATTCAGATTCCCTGATTGTGACTGGCTCCTCAACCGGGACAGACTCAAAAGGAAAAACAAAAGGATAATTACAAAACGGCGTTCGAGGCAACAACCCCGGAATCACCTGACGTTCTATACAAAGGGGACTGACTCGCTGCAACAAGACAGACCCGTAAGCAAAAGGACTGACTCAAGACAATGAGACAGACTCAAAGCAAAACAAAACAAAAACTGACTCGATACCCAAGCCAGATTTTACAAAATTAGCATTCGCAGATGCTCAAAATGCATGCCCGACGCCACATCAAAAACACTGGGCGCCGCTCACAAGTGGTCCAACCCTGATCACATACTCACAGTATCTGCATCCTCAAAATCCAATAGCTGGGTAGTAACGGACTTGGCTGAGGTGGGCGGGAGGATAACCTCATTGTCAATTAAATCTTGCACCTCATGACGGAGGCGGGGAAACAATTGTCGGTAGCATGGCCTGTCTGCTGGTGGTACGCGCAGTACTGAGCAGGGTCATGTGTAGTAGGGAGATTCTTCGGCAGAGGTCGAGGCTCCAAGGGTTTAAGATGCCCTCTTTCAGCTAGGATCTGAAGTGCCTTGGACAACGGCATGTAGAGAGCATGGAAGACCCTGCGCCCTCGGGGCAGGTACTTCGGAGGTTGAGTATTCTTGCCAGACGCACTAGCAAACGGGTCAGCAGGCGCGGCCTTGGATTTCTGATCCTTCCCTGGTGGGATTGGGAGTGGGAAGAACTGTTTTGGCATGACGGGGCCTATCCCGGTTCTCTGATTGACTGGAACTGCCCTCAGGCGGAGTGGGGAAAGCGTCCTCCACAGCTTTTGTCACAACTGCAGATATCTGTTGCTTGCTCGTCCCCCCGGCTTTCAAAGCCTCTACTGCCCACAGCAGTTGTTCGATAGGATCGGCATCTGCCTTCATTTTGCCTTTGTCGCTAGCCTCAGCCTGATTGAGGGTTTGGGTTCATGTTAACATGTCATTATTATAACTGGAGGCCATCTCCGGTTGACTAAGTTCAATAACAATTCGGCCCAACAGCGGGGGCTCCTGGGGTACAAAGCTCCCGGCGTACGGTGCAGCTGGCGGTGAAGCTGACATTCCATAGGCGAGATCCGCCACAGACCTCTGGAGATCACCTATCATCCCCATTAGTTCAAAAGTAGTAGGCTCGCGAGCCTGATATAGCTGGGGGGCCCAGACCGGGTGGGCAACCGGCGATCTGGGTGGATGCGGCATATCAACAGTAGTCTCACTGTGTAGGGTGATTCCTTGATCCAACGCGGCCGTCATGACCACGATCTCTTCTGAATTCTGCATCATCGTAAGTCCTGTCGCGGCAAGGAGAAGACACTAGCTATTCTGGATCAACTCTCTGAATCTCTGAACTGAAACGGAAAACAAGCAGTATTTCAGCCCCAAACAGATCAAACACGGGTGTAGCCGATCAACTGCACTCTATTACTGATCACTGTTCCCCAGAATCACTGTTCAAAACTGAACTGATACCCGCAGACATAACTGATTCTCAACAACACTGATACTGGTGCCCTCGGGCCTGATACCCAATCTCGCAAACTGATATGTGTGTTCCTGTAGAGATACACTCTAAAAGCACATAGCAGGTAAATGAGAGCCAATACACCCCTATGTTGGGGTAGGGTTTCCCTGTCCTATTTTGTCAGGAGCTAGGGTTTCACTACGCACACAGCGGTTTCAAACAACCTATCATCGGGTAAGCAACCTGCCCTAGTTTGGAATGGTCACTATGGATTCCGAATATGCACTAGGTCGAATGGTCAAAAGGGTGCCCCGGTAAAACCGGGGTTTGTGTTCCCATGCTGTCAGAGCCCATAACCAGTCAGCCTTATGGTCATGCCTTGACAAGACAAGCCTCCGGCAAACCGTTCAGGAATGGCAGATGGCAAACACGGTGTCCTAGGCGCACCAATGCCACATGCAATGCAAAGAGACACATAAATGAAATCAAAACAGGATATCACGAGTTCGAGTGAAGCTCTCTAAATTCCCCAGCAGAGTCGCCAGAAACTGTAACAAGCCCGCGAGGGACCTCGGCTACAGTTCGGACTCCCCTTTTTTGTTTGTTGCGGTTCTTAATCTGAACCAAAGAGTCCAACTCTGGCAAATCGTTTTGAGAAAAAAAATAGATTTTTGAAAAGAAGTGCCAAACATGGACTGCTTTGCCAGATACAGAGTCGCCACCTAAATATTTTTTAATGGGGAAATTTAGGAAACCCTGACTCGGTGCCAAAGGCCACGTGTCCGTCATCACCAAAGTTGCTTCGGCTCGGGAGCTTGGGTACGATTGGGGAAGGTCAGCTATGAGCACCCCCTCTTGCCCGGTCCGAAGACCGGCCTCTACTAACCGTGATATCCGATTTTGAAAACGTTATGTGTTCTTATTCCAGTTATTAGCCTAGAATTACTATGTTATGCGCACAGCAAACAAGTATAGACTAGATTGCCTAATTTGGAAACAAGCATTGCATATCCGTTTGTTTTGAAAAGCGCTTTGGAATTTGCTACTCGCAAGTAGGCTAAAACACGGATTTCAACGAGTTTTTCCAACTCAAACAATCCAACCTTCACCCACAGGCATTCAAACAGTTTATCTCATATAAGCACTTAGCCACATGGTAAGCATACTATCATGGCAACATTCACACGCATGCGATATGCTAAAGCGAAAATACTTACATCGTACTCCGTGCCAAAACAATAAACTGGTTAGCAAACATGCATGTCCTAGTTCATGTTAAAATGACTAATGCAACACAAGCAAAATGTGATTAGGATAGGCTCGGCTAATCTACGATGACATGTGAAATGCTATAACTAACACGTATTCAATTTGGAAATTGGAATACAGATGCAATTAGAATGATGCGCCGAGCCTGGTGCATGTAAGACAAATGAATGGATGCACGCATGCATTGCATGAGGTATGCTAATTTAAACGTGCCCTAATACTAACCATCAAAGCAGGTAAGTAAAAGGGAAGAAAGAAGTGGGGGTTGGAAGACATGCACACCACTCACACACACTTATTACAGATTTGCCCTCGCCCGGAGGGACCAAATAAATAATACAAATTAATTAACTACGCAAGCTAATTAAATAGTACAAATTGCCTAATCAGTTAACAAACTAATTAAACTAGGAAAAGCAGTAAACCGCCTCGGGAGGAGAGCCAGATGCAGCGCATGTTTGGGTCTTGCTCGGAAGTGCACGGCCATGCATAGTCTGCCTCTGTTTTCCCTGCTCTGCCTCTCTGAAGACTGCCAAAGTCTCAAGGATGCCTCTCTGGATACTGGGAATCACCACCGGCTGAGTAGAATTACCACCGGCTGTGAATTGTGGTCACCGGCACAAAATGAATCCATCGGCTGGTGATTTACTGCCGGTCGGCAATGTATACTGCCGGTCGGCAAAGAATGCCTGCAGAACCTGCAACTCACAGCAGCAGAGGACAGAACTTGCATGGCAATACAATTCAAGCAATGTATGCACCAATCATGTCCCCTATCATGTTTATGACTCAAAGGGGCATGTGTCTCGATTCTCGGACCACCAATCACGCATTTCCATGCATGATGGCCCAAAGAATCAAGTGTGCAACTTTCATGTCAAATGAAATGCAAACCAAACAAACGAACCAAGGCCCAATTCCTATCACCAAGTCAAGGAACAAGGCATGCATGCAAGATGCAATGCAACCTAGGCATGCAAGCTAAGGATGCAACATGGCATGGCAAGACACTTATGCAAGCATACAAGCAAACATGAGGCAAAGCAAACTGATGAAAAGGTGGACTTAGACATGATTTAGGCAACTCTAAATAGGCCTAAAACAGTGGCCAAAAACCAAGGAATTGGGATCAAACATACATACACACATGCAAGTAAGTTGGACCAACACTTAGGCATTAAATAAGCAACTCTAAGGCACACTTGAAAGGGGATATCATGGACAATTAGCATGCAACATAAGCTCTGAAAATCATGTTAAAACATGGTGCCAAACCAAGCAACAAAGGCAAGCTAAACATGCAACAATGGTCCAAGCATTCAAGGCTCACCAAAGAGGCAATGGACTACACTTAGTACAACCACACATGGCAAGACTTAGGCAACCAAAAAAAGAGTTTTAACACATGAAACTAAGCCCAAAAGACCAACTAGATAGCATCTAGATGGTTTGAATTTAAAGGCATGCATAAATGCTAAAACATGGAGCATGCAAGGCAAGCTTCCAAAGCTTCAAAGAGGCATCCAAGGCAAACATATGAGCATGTCAAAGGGACTGAAATAACATGTAGGGTGGTTCTAAACCACCGAAATGATGCAAGCAACACATACTACACATTCACATACTTGAAGCATACAAGCCATAATACAAAGGAGCTATACTAAGCATGCCAAGATCGACCCAAGCAACTATGGACAGACCTAAAACATGGCAAAATAAGCACAAAACCTTCACAAGGCTAAACCTAAAATATGCTAGAGCAAAGGCTAACAACCTAAGGCATATTAGGGGCTTAACAACAAGGCATTACATGGCATGTACGTTAAGCTAACATGGTGTACCAAAACCAACACACAACAAGGTTATATCATGGCATAATAAGCATGGAAAATAGCCAAGACATGATCAATACACACTCTAACATGATGCTCCCTCAAGAGGCCAAAAAGGGTCCCTTTCAAGGACAACAAGGAGAGGGGGTGGCCCTCCCCTTTTGGAGACTTCAAGGCACCATCTCCACCACTGAAATCCCTCAAGATTTCAGTGGTGAAGAGGCCCAAACACCAAAGTCTCGAAACTTGCACAAAAATAGCACAAAAAGGAGCCTTACAAGGCTTAGGAGGGGTCAAACAAATCCAAACCACAAAACACTCTTAATAAACAATCAAGAGGGCTAAAAAACAGAACTTTTTTGTATTATACACTAAGCACAAAAACATCTCTAAGATAGGTAGAAAAGCAATGCAAAAATGGGGAATAAAAGGGAAGTTTCTCACCCTTGTAGATCACCTTCACAAATGATGCTCCAATAGCCCTCCTTGGCTTGAATCCAACTCCAAAACACCAAAACCAGCCCCTTAGAACCTCAGTAGCCAAAGGAAGGTGAAGCACTAGGTGTTTGTGTGCAATAGTATGGACTAGAACACCTAGAACACAAAGAGAGAAAAAGAGAGATAGGAAATATGTATGAACCCTAACCCTAAAACCAGAGCTTCTCTCTGTGTTTTTCTCTCCAAAATTCTCTAACCCTAAGGCCAAGAGAGGAGCCCTCCTCTTATAGGCCAACAAACTTGTAAAGCTTATACAACAAGCTTACAAGGAGGGCATCCCTCCATACACGTGTATGGAGGGGAACCAAATGCCACACAGCTGTCCTAAAATATCTGCAAAAGCAGATGAACAGTAGTCGGCTGCTCAAAATTGCCATTTTGACAAAATGGACTGCCGACCGGCAACAAAAAGTGCCGACCGACAATATATATTGCCGATGGCAACAAAAACCAGCCGGTGGCCTCTAGCCATGGCCGGTGATGCGTGGGGATGCCTCACAAGGCATTCCCTGCCCTTCCAAGGCAAAACACAAGTGTTTGGTGCAAAACTAGACACAAAACGGTCGAGTTCGGAGATCCTGAGACAAGGCGCATAGCCGAGACCTCCGGGAACTCCAAACGAACACAAACATGGATAATCACCGAGTGTTCCAACGGTGACGTCCAAGTCTTGAGGACGGTCAAAAATGGGGTGTCTACAGGGTCATATTTCAATTAGTATATCACATGCTTGTATCCATTCATTCGTATTGCATGCACTGAGGCTCGGCGCATCATTCAAACTGCATTATCA